>JAHZNI010002066.1:0-11548 GCA_027744415.1 Seira ritae | reverse complement strand
CTCCGAAACAGGAATGGTGCGAGATAATTGACAAATTGTTGACTCACGTGGCTTATGAAGGGTAATCAATTATGCAAGTGGAACAGACTAATGCATAATTCAAAGTTAAATAGAAAAGCGAACTTAAAACCAATTTGTGTCATGTAAACTAGATGGGTTCAAAAATTTCTCGTTCAGGCGGAGTATTGGCATGACCCCTTTAAACAGGGACAATACGTGAATAACAGCGTTTTCTTGGCTGACATTAATAACGAAAGGGTATGCGCGTTGTAAATTAACTGATTAAAGTTGAGATTCAAGCTGAAGATTTATTTTACTACTTCCGTTTGACGTTTGATAGGCTCGAAATCCCCAGACAAAGAAATGGTTCCATTGGAAGATTCGCCGCTCTATACTGAAGTATGTAAATTGTTTGATGCTTACGCACTTTATTTAACCAGCCTTTAAATCAATTTGGCACTTTGTACTTCTTGTCATAGGACTGGCTGGGACTGAAGGAAATGAATGAAGCTCGAAGACTGCACTTCTTGTCGTCTCCTGGTGACCATTTACAATTTGATCAGGACTGGTTTGTCAAGAATATTCTGAATCCATTCTTGAACATCCGAGCCCGAGAGATATGACTTAGCTACTATGACTTCATGCATTTGCATTGTTGTAATCATACGCAATGATTAAAATGCAGCAGTTGTAATCTAATGACTATGACAACCCAGTGCCCTTATGAACAATTTACTGTAATTTTAATTATGCTCCAACAATTCATTAAACGCTCATTTACACAAATAATTAATCTTCATTATTGTTTACTATTATTATTTATTAATAAATGTAATACTTACGTATAAAATGCTCGTGAAATCATTTATGTGATTTTGAAACACTTTAAAATTGTATTAGCGTTGGCGACTGTGATATGACACTTTCAAGATGTCTATTTTGCATTATGCATTACACATATTCTGCTAATTAACTTGGCTCTGGTGAGTATATAAATGGGTTCAAAGGAACGCGCAGTTTTTTAATTAAGCCAACCACGACAGTTTCACGAAAAGAATTCCGGATTGCACAAGTTAAGAGCATGAGTAATGCTTATTCACTGTCATTACGCAAACAAGAGCAAGATGAAATTCCTGGCCCGGTCGGATCTAATCTATCTAGGACCCATGCAATACACAATGCAACATGCAACCTAGGAAAAACTTTTTTCATGAGAATCTTCCATTGCATTTTAACATTGCATCTTCATAAGTATGAACAATGAGGGAACGTACCGAAATACCTAGTGCAACGGGAAGAAGCCTTAACTCATTTGTCAGCAGCAATTACTATGATATATGCTATGTTTGCCTGTTCAAAAGTGCAGTTTTTCTAACCTTTGTTTCTCAAAAGAATGAAAAAAGTCATTTTCCCCCTGGCTTGGTGACAATAAATCTCAGTAAAGTCCGCAGCTAAATTTAAGGAGACCTTAACCTTTTCCGTCATAAATTGACTATTGAATGAAAGTAAAATATTTGCTATTTACTCAACGAATTCACAATCCCATGTGAATTCAGCTAATTAAAATAGCGCATACAATAATGACTCCTTCCTAGACTGTCACTCTAATACTCTAATTTCAGTGTTCCTGTAGAACCACGACTGAAGTTCAGACATACTTAAGTTCCGACAAAAAAAAATGATCAATCCAACCATATGTAGGTAGTTCACTTGAATAACTTTACGGAACTGTCTGCTTACGTGATTTTAATTACACAGGTGCATTTTCAATAGAGACTGGTTTCCATTCATTCGAAATTCGAATACATTACTCTCCAATTCTTAAGCATAAATCAATATATCAAAATCCCATTCTCCAATCTCATATACGTCTATATTATATCCCAAATACAATGCATTTTACAGCTATTTTTTGCAAAAAAAAATCCTTAAAATTAAATAAAACTTTCCCCGACACAACCCTTTCGAAACCGAATCTATAAAATGACCACGCTTTAATGTCCCTGGGACAGAAAAAATGTTTGGAATTGTTTTTCGATTCCTTTTATTACTGAAGTCAAAGGGGGCTAGGTTTTTTAGACCACCGCTTATATCATTCTCTTCTTAATCACCTCTATACAAGACGAACCCATATGAGTTGCGTGCTATATCGAATCATTTATCTTTTAGGGCAAACGCAAAACAATATCTTCATTTTCAGTCACTTCCTCACGATCCTGTTATTAGTTGTTTGTTTCTTTCGCTACTTTGATTTCCTAATGAGGTCTTTTCTGACAGGTAGAATTGCTCCGCAGAAATTACACATTGTTTTTCACGTCGGTCGGTCGACCGACCACACCGCACCTCCACATCATCTTACCTTGATTGTTGCGTACAAAGGGATTTGTTCTTACCCTTGTTTTTTAGACGATTCTTTTAGCTTTTAAAGTATAGTTTCAACAACCATGGAACATCTTCCTTCTGGATGCCAAATTGACCTGTTACGATGTCATTTATAATGTAGCAATTGACTTTAAGAGTCTGCATTTATTTGTTGATCAAAAGTTTGTTCCCACGACTCTCCACTCATTTTACTTTGGAAATAATGGCACGAATACTGCATTCCATTTCTATAGAAATAATTCAATAAAATGACACTGGCTCATTTCGATCTCCTCCTAAAATAAACGTTGACAGTCAGTCGGTGGTCTTCCAAACAGTGCACATGATATCGGCCATAAAACTTTACCCTCATCCTCGCGCCGTTTATTATGTTACTACAAAAAAAACTCATGAAAGTGACATGAAAGTCTTTTTTCGTATCGAGTTTCATCTTCTTCTTCAACATCCAAACTGATGTTCTATCACTTCTACTTCCACTGCTTCATTTTGAATCCCCAAAATTTCACCCACGTACTCAAAAAATGCATTATTGAAGCATAAATCAACTCTTAAAATGCAGACACTTTAGAAAGCATCATCATCATCAGCACTCTTGATTTTTCCTGCATGCTCATACTATTGCATTGAAATACATAACATTGAAGTAAAGATTCTCTTTGGGGCAAAATGAGACGATCCAAATTGAAGTGATTTTTCGTTATTAAAATTGAAACTGTAGAACGTTTACTTTGATGGATTCGGAATTTTGTGAAAGGGCTGACGCATACAATTATACATACAACATTCTCTCATAAATTGGATCATTTACTCCTCGGACCCACAAGAAGATATGTTTCCCCAAACTTTACTTTTTGGAACCAGCTTGGCCTGTGACGTCTGGTGTTTTAGCTTTGGCGAAGCTCTTTGGTCCATTACATCTTATATGAAAACAACTAGGTATGTACATATATTATCTATCATTGTATGCAAGGCAAGTTCCTCAGATGGCAGTGAAAATTAAATACCTGTGGAATACTTTTGGACTTTTTATGGTACAAATTAAATATGTCCATATGACAGTAGCTTTTTGGAAGTAAACCACCTGAACCTTTAGTTTATGTAGTTAACTTTCAAATCAATATTCGATTTT
Source organism: Seira ritae (assembly GCA_027744415.1). Lineage (NCBI taxonomy): Eukaryota > Metazoa > Arthropoda > Collembola > Entomobryomorpha > Entomobryidae > Seira > Seira ritae. The sequence continues at coordinate 8,037 of JAHZNI010002066.1, read as the reverse complement.
ATCAAAATGTCCATCATCAGTAAAAAAAATATATTGACGCATTATGCAAAACAGTAACATGTCTGTAACCTGAAGATAAATGAGCCTAAATGAGTTGACCTAACTAGGCAAAAGAAATTCTTACGCAAAAATTAAAGCGAAGCTAACGCAATTAACTAAATAATAGACTGCCGAACGACATCAATAAAACTAAATGTCATTTTATATTTTTCTACCTTTTCTCTATTTCAGGACTTACCTTATGGGTTCGGTTTTTATTTCGCATTTCACCAAGGGTTTGCTGTACATAGTATAGTAAAATAGGTAAGTACAGTAAAAGTAAAAGAACACCCAAAATGTTTTCTTTTTTATGATGCATACAAACAAGCAAAAAAGTTCTGTTTTCTTCACTAAAATAACAACTATAATGTTCAATGCACTCTGCCACAAAATGATCTCCATCCCATGGATCATTGTAAATGTCTTTCGCTTTTGTAAAATAAATGAAATTAAGTAAAAGTATGCATATCATATCAAGTTTAAAACCGAAGTAGGCTCCATGACCCATGAACAAGTAAAAAATGAAAGACAAACAGAAAAAATGGAAACATTTTTTAGGAAATCGATATTGGTACATACTGCTCTTCAGTTTTTCTACTTTTTCTGCTTTATTGGAATATTATATTTTTTCTCTTCATAGCTTATTACGTCTCGTCTCGAAATGCATTATCATGATCATAAGAGCTTGATTTTCCAATTTTTGATGGTTTATTTTTTTCCTTGTGTACCTTTGGAGGAAACACTAGAATTGGAGGACGACAACACTTCAAGACATTTGTTGCAATTACGTAAAATATCAATAAATTATTACTTTCGATGCAAATTTTTAAATAATGATCAATCATCTGTCAATAAAATTAGAAGTTTATGCTGGTATACAGTATTTACATGAATCAATTAGAAAGAATATTATGATAGATTCATATCCTTTTTTCCGACTTTCCTTTCAAGTAAAGCCATTGGAAAATGATTAATGATCAAAATGGCAATCGACTAATTCGTTTCGATTAAGAAATTCTCTGGAACTATATGTTAATGCATCAGCATCGTATCATAGTTATATTCTTATGCAATGTATGCATTGCAAACTATCATACATTCCGTGGAAGGAGGCTTAAAATTTAGATTACTATTTAGCAAATCAGAGAAATATGTGTTTGATTTTTTTTAAATTCGAATTTATTCATGGTTTGAATTGAATTAAAATCGATGTTGGGACTTGGGACTATATGATGCAGTCAGTTAGTTCAGCCAAAACGCTCCGTGTTACTACATTTTGTTGTTTTTTACAGCTACATACATATAGTGACTGCATTAATGTGGAGGAGAAGTTTATAAAACGGAAAGATGTTCACATCATGTATCATTTTAGAGAGGGAGAGAAAATGTAAACATCTGAAGTCTTGCCTTTTTTTCTTCAAAAATAAATTCTTTGAGATCAGACATTACGTTTCAGACTTCAGAGATGTCTTTTGAGCAAGAGGAACGAAACGCGGTTTGCTTTTAGATAATGATGAACTCCTTCCTGAGGGTGGCACGATGATGGCATGGCACTTGAATGTAACACAAGATAAACTCTTTTTAACCGACCCTACGCTCACATTTCAGTAAACAATTCGAATTTCGAAATAATAATAACATTATTGTTTGAACAAAATCACTGAGGAGAAAAATTGCTGTTGCGTGTGAAGCTTAAGACGTCTGCTGCCATTTTTTATTCGAAGGTGGAATCGGAATGGGATAATTTGCCTTAGTTGAATAAAAGATTGATAGTTTAAGTTCTTCAATTAATGATAATTATCAATCTTTTTACTGGTTAACGACATAAAGATATTTTTGTAGTAGGAGGACAATTCATTGCATGGCCTTAAATTTCGCAAGTACGCATAAGAAAATGGTAGAATACGAACGCAAATGGAGGAAGGTATCATCAGTATCTCCAATACACAATCTTTGCATATAATACTTTTTGCATCCAACTCAGTAGCCTATTTGATTGGATTAATTTATACCCTATTCACCAAATATAAAAGGTAGATTTCAAACATGAAGCGCAAAAATTATCACAGGGGAACTGTGAGAAACGTCAATTTAAAATTATTTGACTACAAAAGTATTATCACTAACTAGACTTGACTACAGGAAGCGAAGCAATGAACATATTCATTAGGTAATCTAGATGCGATTCCTAGGTTTACTTAAATTTGCAAATTAATTTTCGTATGAAACCAAGGTTTCCAAGCAATTTTTAGTGTGGAAGCAAGAGGCACTGCACTGCATTCAACTTCTGAATGAACTTTTTCTTGTAAAATGCTTAAAACAACTTACTTAGGCAGATACGTATATAACGAATCTTTTCGTAAAAATGATCTTTATGCACTCACGGTAAAAATTATAAAAAAACGAGCACTGTAGAAAACTAAGGAGGAGACTATGTGCTTATTGTACACTGAGAAAATCCGCCCTCTGGGTTGTGCTTTTTCCTAGAGACACTCACTCTGATTTGGTTCTTCGCGTTTGCTCACCACCCAGTGGGACTTTCCCTCAGCTCATCTTTACTCACAAAGATTAGAATGCTTTCTATTTTCCATATCTAAAACAACAAGAACGAAAACAGCAGACATGAACATTGCGTTGAGAGAGTAAAAGTACAAGATTGGAAAATGAAGTCGTAGAAAATGAGAATGATCATTGATGACGTTGTTTATTCAAGAAATACATTTCCGATCATGCAGTTCATTTTCTTCACCTCTATCCATATCCAATCCTAATTTTAAAGGGCGATAAACAATTTTCATATTTAATGTTCTTTAAAAAGTCAAAATTGAATTGTGAGGCATAAGTGTGTATTTTTTCTTCTTCTCGTGGAAACTTATTGCCCATCTTAAAGTTTCCAAACTAAACTATGTCCAGCAAAAAATATTCATACTTTGCTGAGTGTAATATAAATAATAAGTGTTTGTGCGAATGTGGCTGTTCCTAAAAGTGTAATTAGTGAAGCCATGACATAAGAAGAACTATGTGTCTGTTTTAAGTTGCCCCAAAAAGTCTGTAAAATTAGATTAAACAGTGAAATGAATAATATCCAGGAAGTAGTATCGCGACCTGGTCGTTTCTCTGACTTTTCGTCCACCAATGAAGCTTGGGCCTCCGCTTCAGACGAGTTTTACAATGAGAATTACCTCCCAAACGACACAAATTTAGGAGGAACGATTTCAAGTGGAAGTGGTCCAGGAGGAGGATCCGCATATGCAGCTTATTACGAATATCCTCACCAAAATTTAAACTCCTCAGCAGGTGTGGTGGTCACGGTTACAGGTACAACATCTCCACCGCATCATCATCACGCCCACCATCAGACCTACCCTCATCATCATCACCACCACCATCATAATCATCATGATTCAACATCTCCTCAAATGCCCAACTACCCTTCTTCAGGGAAACGAGCGGGATCCTCAGAAAACATTTTCGATTCCTCCCACAACAACAACAACAACAATAATAATAATTACGAAGGGAAGTCAACGTCTGGATCAGGTACAGGTAGCCCATGGAACTTTCATTCACTCTACCAGAAAAATCCATCTAGTCCTTTGAACAACTCATCGCCCCCGCCACCGCAACAACCGTCTGTCACATCTTCCATTGTGAGTACGCCGAGTATCGGTGGTGGTGGTGGAATTGTTTCCAGTGACAACATGTTGTCCTTGTCGCCGAAACCCCCGAGAACCAGCTTTAAACGGAGAACGACAGCGAATAAGAAGGAGAGACGGAGAACTCAATCCATTAATAATGCCTTTGCGGAGCTCAGAGATTGTATTCCAAATGTTCCCGCTGATACGAAATTAAGTACGGATGTTTGTTTTCTTGTGATTGAAATTGAAATCAAAACAATATTATTTATGACGCTTTGATTCGTGCCTTAGCCTATCAAAATACGTTCGAATATATTGCCATCAAGTGCTGCAATTTATATTCCATTCATATTGCATACATGTATGAAGTCATTTTTTCCCGAGAAGAAAGGCACTTTGTGTGACGATGGGTCTTTTGCGGCCTTTTTAAGGGATAATTTTTTTGAGTGGGCGGCTCACACTTCCTTTCTAACGATCCATCCCTATAGATTTACAATGTATCAGAGACATCCGACTTTTCCTGAAGATTACAAGTTAAAGCATGAAGCATGATATCCAAAAGTATGAAGGCTTTGAATGTCGGAACGGAATTTGCTCTTTTCGTGAAAACAATCTTGATCCTGGCTTAACTTAAAGCTCATTTTTGTTAAATTCGGAATTTTTAAAAGTTTACTCCATGGGTTTATGCTACTTTAAACGTTCGCATTCATAGTAAACTTTGACTTAATCTTTTTAAATTTTCTGAAAATTTAAACAATATTTTTAGCGTCATGGGTAATTTGAGACATGTCAATCCGACTTAATTATTTTAACGGGATTGCTAAAAATTACTCTAGATTTAGCTGGGCACGTTAAATTTAAAACTAGGTAAGATTATTTTCATAAAAATATGTAACTTGTGTAATATTGCAAATGCCATCATTCTCATCTCGTCTTTTTTTGCTTCGTGCAGAGTGGAAATCGATAGTGGGATCGGAAAAATTGAAATATATCTGACAAGACAAGACACAAGACCCTTTATGCGTTTGTGTAAACAAGTGTCAAAAAGGGAGAAATGAAAGATTGAATTTTTAAATATGAGCCTTTACTTTGCTACTCCCATTAAATAGTGTTTTAAAGTAACGATTTTAAAAGCGGCTTGACTTTTGGCTGACCAAGACCGCACCAGCCGGATGGGATTCATTTTCAATGATGCAACAATATGCAACCTCCCTTTCGGTTTCGCCTCTTGCTGGGCATAACTCAAAGGAAAATAATATCATTTTTTACTTGAGTCCTCGAGTCTTGTGAAAAAGATACTTTTTTAGGATTGAAAAGTTAATTCCACAATCTCTTTCTTGAGTTTGTCATTGCCATTGCATTAGTACAGATATAGAAAAGCGCATTTTGATATTTGGTTCATGCATCATTAGGAAAAAAGGGGAACCGCATTATTTGCTCAATTGACTGCTTCACTTTACGAAGGGGGAGTGTCATTTGAATTTTTTCGCTTCAATTTACTCTGGGTGAGTTGAAGGGGTGCTCACTCAACCGTTTAAATGACAAGCTAATGAACTCGCTTGCATTATATTTCACTTCATCTAATTTTTCCCAGGTTAATTCTCTTCGGGATGGGAAATAATAACATATATATTCTGGCAACTGGTGGTCGAAATTAGATTAAAATATTCCCTTAGCTGTGGCAAAATTCATTACATGTCTTTTTTGTCTGATCCTTTTTCCCTAGGCAAGATCAAAACACTGAGGTTGGCAACATCCTATATTGCTTACTTATCTGAAGTGCTATCGGGAGACGATCCTCTACGAACCCCACAGGCGTTCACTGCCGAGATCTCGAAAAAGATGGGACGTGGTGATGAGAAGAGGAGGAAAGAACTTCTGGTATGTTTCACCATTAAATTATCGCTAAACTCTAGTGACATCAAAAATGATCTTTCTCTCTCTCTCAAACCAATGCTCCACTTTTATGGAATGAAATGGGAAAGGGGGAAATAAATATACGTAGGTAATACGCTTTCATCAGCAACAGCAGAGCACGCACAAGTATTACCCCTACATTCCTCCCTACTAACAAGCTTAATTTTAGGACTACGAAGATGATTATCAGGGGGAGTAATTGTTTTACTGCGTACAAGAAAATGCTGTCAAATTGATTAGAAAATTTTTATTTGATGTCCAGACGAGAAAAACAATCAGAAATTAGACTAGTCTCACAATGCCCCAAATAGTGTCAGGAAACCCTTTTTTCATGGGAAAAAGTTTTTCTCCTTATTTGTACGGCATGTATTTGAAATTTGCAGATGCAGGAACTTGCAGGAGCTGGCATGAAACGCGAAGATAGGAAAGCAAAGGGTCGGACAGGCTGGCCTCAACATGTCTGGGCACTCGAACTCCAGCAATGAGAACACAACTTTTGCGTCTTAAACCGAGCGTAATGGTATTCCAAGAAGATAAGAAGTCCAATATTCAGTAATTTTTTTCACACTGTCAGTCAATTATATTTTCAACGCGCGGTGTATTTGATATGAACCTTTAACTTAACTGTTACACGAACATTTATACATAAGTACAGTTGCAATTTGTACAATAATAATGTCCTTTTTTGTGTTTTCGATGGTCTTGTGATTGATTAATTAATTAATCATATTCAAATCTGTAAATGTGTAAATCTAATAATAATCATCGATGAAATAAAATATGAATAGCGTGATGAGTTTTCAAGGAAAATTGATTGTCTTCTTCGGACTGAGACACTGTGTCAGTCAGTCAGTTTTTTTATTTATTTGATAACAAGCATTTACACAGTTGAAATCAAAATTGGAGAAAAATTGCGAAATTACTAAGCAATATATTATATGATTTAAGTTAAAATTGGAAGCATGCGTGAAACTAAAACAACACTACCTATGTATCTACACATATAAATTTTGATTTCGACACTGAAACGAATTACATAATAATTACCAAGGTTACGTATCATGTTGACGCAATAAACTTAAACCATAAAGCCTAAAATCTACATTCACATTATAATGTAATATCACATTTTTCATGTTGCGAAAACTGAAAAGAAGGTGTAAGAATTTTTTAACATACTTTACTATAGACATGACATATTATGTATTAGCGTTTTTTTTTTGCAAAACGAAATAAAAGTTTCACACAACCTCAAGCATGATCATCATAATCTGTAATCATAAATATTATGTTCTATGCATCATGTACATCAATATAAACACGCGTAACAGTAATAACAATAATGACACTGAGATTTTTTTTGGACAAAATGATAGTCCGTATTGACCGTGTGCCTCTTCGAGATTTAGCTTCATTAAATAAGTGGAAATGAAACAACTCCCCTGAGATTGAACGCTGGTATGCAAGTTGGCATTTTTTTTGCTCCCATGTGACGAATTTATCTTCTCATCTTTTTCATCTTCATCAATTTCCGCTTTTTCTCTTCTTCCTCTCTCCTGATATCCTCCAAGTCTTCTTGTATACCTGCAGTCAAAGGAAATTATTTTGAAACTAATCTAAATATTTCTTGTATCAGAAATACAAGGCTTCTTCTTACCTATTCGCAAACTACGCTGTTTCTTCACGCAATTGCTCCGCAACGGAGGACTCCATACATTCATCATCACTTTCTTCCGCGTAGTCGAATTTTCTACGGTCGTAATTAAAGATACGGCTAATTTCAGCGGATATGTTACCCATATCTACCTCAGAATCATCGATGAAGTCGTCCATTTCAGAATCGTATTCCTCATCACTGTCGATAATAGCTCTTCCTAGAATTAGCAAAATTAAGGCAAATTTTTAATCGTAAAATGTCAGCGAGCATTGAGATAAATATAATAATAAAAGTGGACTAGGGTTATAGTGCCTAGATTACCTCTGTGCGGCTTCGGTTTCATTCTTGGAGGTTCGTCCCTCATTCGAGGAGGAGCCTTCAACGGCATTTCCCTTCTAGATTGAGACATTGGAGGTGGCATATCCCGCCTTGGCGCTGATTGAACATTATCTCGTCTAGGAGGAGGAGGAGGAGGAGGAGAAACATCTCTACGCATCGCTTTCTTATCTAGATCATTTGGCATTTTACGGGGTTTATCCCTTGCGTCCATCGGCCTAGAATCTCGACCTTGTACCGAATCTCGACTACTTCCGGGACGGGAGGATTTTTCCACGGGAGCTTTTCTCATCTGATCCCGATCCCTTTCCCTGTCTTTACCGCCTTCAAATGCTGAGAGATATTTTGGCTTTTGCTTAATTAAATCCATCTTGTCTGGAATTCTCTTTTCGATGCTACGTTCAGGTTTGGGTGGTTCACTAGGACGGTGGTCTTTCTTTGAAGACGAAG
>JAHZNI010002065.1:0-12398 GCA_027744415.1 Seira ritae | reverse complement strand
AACAATGAGAGGACAAAAGTCATTCTGAAGCCTGATAAGACCACCATCACCGAGAGTCATCACATTTGGCCCAGCCTTTCTGATGATGAATGGATTCGAGTGGAAGTCCAGTTGAAAGACTTGATTTTGGCTGATTATGGAAAGAAGAATAACACATTGCCCCAGCACGATCTATTAAAAGGTAAGGATTATTGGGTCGGTTTTGTAGTTTAACTATTTCAACTCTCCATTTTGTAGAATTAAGTTGTACTTTTCTATGTTCTATTAACAGAGTACGAACCATTGGGCTGGATCCATACGCAGCCCAATGAACTGCCCCAACTTGCCCCACAAGACATCACGACTCATGCAAAGGTCATGGCTGAGAATCCCGAGTGGGATGGCGAGAAATCAGTTATAATAACATGCTCTTTCACGCCCGGATCATGCTCTCTGACTGCTTACAAATTAACTCCTAGGTAAGATCGAGTCAAGATTTAAAATGTTTATTATTATGATGGTTTATTATGTGATGTACAGGATTAGTTATAGGTTGTGGCAGATATTAAGATTCCAGCATTTTTGTAACTTACGTTTTGTTTTTGCAGTGGTTATGAGTGGGGTCGACAGAACACTGATCGAGGAAACAATCCTAAAGGCTATTTGCCATCTCACTATGAAAAAGTGCAAATGCTTCTGAGTGACCGATTCTTGGGCTTCTTCATGGTTCCATCAAGCGGATCTTGGAATTACAACTTTATGGGCGTTCGTCATAAACCCACTATGAAATATGACCTGGTGTTGGCCAACCCCAAGGAATTCTACCATGAAGTTCATCGACCGTCGCATTACCTCAACTTTTCCAGCATTGAGATGGCGGAACATTATATTGCTGACAGAGATGATTCACTGGCATAAATGTGGTAAGCAGTACTTATATAGAATCTACAATACTCTTTTAATTACAATTTTAAAATCGTGTCAGTCTACAATCGCGGTCGAAAATATTATTTTTCGACTTGATGGCATCACGTAAATTAAAATATGGATTTTAGTTACTTCACATGCGATTTTTGAAGAATCTGGTATTTGAGATTGTAGTTTGTCATAAGAGACTCTTTATGGCAAACTGCTGACTGTACCGACATTTATATCAATATCTGTTTAGAAAACTGAAAAGTTTTGTTTCATTTTAAATATATGATTCTCGTCTCTTTTTCAGAACTCCCTGCGACGACCTCTGGATTAGCGTATAATATTATTTCATTAATTTGTAAAATATTGGACGTTCTGCATGTAGAATATTGGATAACAGAAAAACCTGTTGTTTTTACTATTTAAGTCACATTATGCAGCATTGGTTTACAAGCTACATGAATGCGTCTTGTTATGCTAAAATATAATATGCAATTTCAATTTCAGTGATTTGTTCATAAGTAATTATCATTACGTGTTTACTTTGTAATAGATTTCCGATTTATTCCTTCAATAAAGAAATATTATTAAACTTTAAAATTAAAAACCAACTCATCAGTTATGCATTGACAAATAACATAAGATTGGGGTGTTGTGGACATAATTTTTACGCCTTTAACGAAACATTCAAATAAATCATTTTGCATTTAATTTTCACCTTGATTGTAGTGTAGGATGGTAATAGAGATAGAGACCTGAGACATTTCTACATTCTCAATATTATGCCCCTGTCTTATGTACACCTATTTCTGTCCATTCTGTCCTGTGCGTTCATGTAGCTTTTTTTTCTTCAGGTCGCGTATCAAGAAGAAGGAACAGGTAGTACAATAAAAAAGCTAAACAAATACGTTTTTCCCTTGGATCATCGTGAGCGAGTACAAGTCCATACAATAAAAACACAACACATTACTTCGCTCTTTGCTGCAGCAGTGTGCAATAATATTTTGAGCAAAATCTTCACACGAAGTTCTTGGAAGTTATAAAAATTAATTCTTTTATCGGAGGAATTTTGCTTCGAATGTCAGAATAAAATTGTTTGATATTAACGTGTGTTATAGAATTAGGTTAAAATCACTATTGTATTTATGTTGGGCTAGGTGTAGGTAGATAAATCTGTTCTTTAGAAAAATGTAGTGGTCTTGTCTATTCATTCCAAGTTTGAAGTTGAACTTTATTGAACTGTAACTGGAGCAAATTGTTTCAACGATTAGTTTATTACGAATAGTACTCGATATGGATAAGCATCCTCCATCCAACCAAATAGGGGCTTGTGGAAAGTGTGGGTATGCGGGCCACTTGACATTTCAATGTCGGAATTTTATTCCAACGAACCCGGATAATGTAAGTTTACTTTAAAGTGTGTTTACTCTTCACCATACTTTTCAAACGTAACGCTAATTGGTGGGTGGGGGGTTAACGGGACAGCGTGACACGTCATAAAATATATGTGCGTAAAAGTGCGTGCGTGGGGGGATGGGCAATGGGTGGTCTAAAAATTTTGCTTTTAGCGTGACGTTTGAAAAGTATGAGGCCTAACACAAAATAAAATATTAATTTTTGATTGCATGGCATGGCATCTACTATTTATGGTTATTTTGTTTTGGTTTTAGACAATTCATCTTGACGTGTCTTCAACTTCAAGTGATGAGAGCGACTTGTCCGATGACCTCACCACCCCTCTCACCCAGCTCCGGGCGCACGAGCTGAAACTCAAGTTGAAGGAAATGCGGAGGAAAAAACGCGAAGCTGAAAAAATGATCAAGAGAAAGATGAAGGCCGAAGCAAAGAAGTCTTCTAAGAAACGGAAAAGTAGTCGAAGTCGTAGTCGCAGTCCAGCCAAGAAAAAGGATAGAAAAAGTAGGAAGGATTCCAAGAAGGACAAGCGACGACGACGCGGACGATCAAGTAGTTCCAGTAGTAGTAGCAGCAGTAGCAGCTCGTCATCATCAGGTTCCTCGAGCAGTTCGACCAAATCATCCAGCTCATCCTCCAGGTCCAGTTCAACCAGCCGTAGTAGTTCCAGTTCATCCCCCGATCGTAGGAAGGTCAAAGAGAAGAAAGTGCAAGTTCATCACATTACAGGATCCAGTGATTCAAGTCGAAGGGATCGAAGAGGCAGCGACGATGTCAGAAGGAGTCAAAGTCGCAGTAGTCGTGATCGGGACCTTGGCAGACATGGTGGGGGACATGACCGAGATCGCGATCGTAACCGCAGGAGAAGTCGTAGTAGGAGTCGTAGTAAAGATCGAAGGAGGGAAGTAGATAGAGGTGGACAACGACGACGAAGGGATTCGTCTTAGAAATGTCATCTTTTCAGTATTGGATTTGGATTGGCAGTTTGGCGCACAATGCCCCTAAGCCTGCAATGTTTACGGCGGTCTCTGTGTATCTCTCTACTCTTATGATGCAAACACAAACAAGTCCTTCATCACAATTTTTCTGGCATCTGTTTTGCACTTTCTTGATGTTTTACTAATTGATCTTGAATAAATTATAAATAAATAATTATTTTAAAGTATTTGCATTAGTGGTGTGCACTGTACACAAATAATTTCTTTCGGTGGAAGTGGTGGTCTGAGGGTCTGATCTTTCCATTACAATTTGACGACTCATGCCTGGCAAGCATAAGAAAAGGCACAATAAGTCTACGGCACCGAAAACCCCCATATCGACATCTGTTCCATCTCCTCCCAAAAAAGATCCAGATCCGGGCCCAACGCCCACACAAAGTAGATCAGTAGAGGTTAATGTTGTGTCCAATCAAGAACTCCCCGTCACGACTCCCCCATCCCATCCGAACTCATCCCTTGAAAAGGTGACAATGGCACCAAGTGCAAGTGGCAGCACAATCACTGCCGAAGGGCACACTGTAGCTCCAGTATTGGTGGCTGTGAAGGCGCTTCTAAAAGTCATTGAAAATTATAATGGTGAGTAAACAGTGCAAAGCTAGCCAGCATTTTTTTAGTTACAAATATTTTTAGCTTAGCTTAAATTAATTGTGTTTCTTCTTTTCAGGCTCGACTGTTAACGGCCTTTTCTCGGACCTGAAGGCAGCCAAAGGAACGTACACCGATAATCTTGGAGATGACGTCCCAACGAAAAGCAAACTCGCCGTGAAGTCAGCTTGTGAACAGTTCATGCAGTACGCGACCCTCACGTTGTCATCCATTGAAACAGAGGACTTGTCACGGTGTCGGGAACAAATGTTAAGCGAAGGCACAAAGTATCTGAGTCGTTGCGAAAAATCCATCAATAAGATTGCTAGATGGGCCGTGACTTTAATTTTTGATGGAGCTGTAAGTGCTGATACATATATTGCTTTCATCTAAATAAATCTTGGTCTCTCCTTAGATTTTATCCGAATGTCTTTGATTTTTATTTCTGCAGAGGATTCTGGTGCACAGTGACTCGCTCGTGGTTTTAGAGACGCTACGTGCTGTCCCGAAAAATATTTATTTCTCCGTTTACATCGTTATCGACGATGACTCAGTTTCGAAATTCTTCGAGGAGGATTATAACATAGACGTGAAGACGATTCGGGATGCAGAAATAGGTACTCTTATGGAAGGAATGGATTTAATCATGGTTGGAGCCGAGGCGGTGCTTAAAAACGGTGGGATTATTAACAAGGTAAGGAAGGGGGTTTGGTACCAAGTACCAAATTTGAGAGACTTAAATAAAAATAATTATAAAATCGTTATTAGGATATCAACTGATTAATATAATTTCCTTCTAGGTCGGAACCCTTCCATTAGCCATCTGCGCTCGCGAAATGAATAAGCCTATGTATGTTCTCGCTGAAAGTTTCAAATTTTCGAAGATGTACCCAATGAGTCAATCGGACTTGCCGAAAGAAATTCGAGTAAGAATAAAAAATAAAAATCTAATTGCTTTTACGAATTAATACATTTTTATTATTTTCAGCTAATTTGAACAATGGAAAATTCTTTTCTTGTAGGAAAATCCCGTCACCAAACGCATTCGTGTGGATTACACTTTACCGAAATATATCACGTTTTTAGTAACTGACAGAGGGTTGCTCACTCCAACCGCTGTTTGTGACGAGTTGATCGAACTGTATACATAAAACTTCACTGATATAACGGACCTTCTGATTTATAATCTTGAGAATAAATTTTTTTATGATACATATAACTATGTAGTGGAAGTGCAACGTTGCGTTTTATATTAAAATTAAATGTAGTTTTCTGACAGAATAACTCAAAATAATTCATTTGAACTTGAACGCGCATAAGAAAACAAATGTTAAAAGTTAGAACTACTAGCTTGATTTATAATTAATAATTACACACTACACACACTCAAATATCTGCGTTGAAAATAATATTATTTGCGTAGATTAACAGTAAAACGACTAAAGATAAGTAGTACGCACACCCGGGGCGACACTGAAAATAATTACTAACGAAGCGCCTTGATTTTTCGATGTAAAGCTGTGGAAATCGGACAGGAGAACGATGTCCTTCAATCGCGTTACTTTGGTTCGTGACTCCCAGTTTTCGTTGCAATTCCAGCGGCAGCCAATGCATCCCTCAGCCATTTTTCAGCTGTTCTCAAAATAAAAGATAAGATCAAAAAATAGTAAGTATGGAAAAGGAGAGAAAAACGTATGCATTTTAGTAATGCATCGTTAAAACATGCTTACGTTGTCCATTAACACTGACTGCATAGATTCCAGGCTTTAAATGAACTTTGGTGTCGGTTGATAAGTCCAAAAATATAAGAAGACGTTCAGTTAGATTTTTCCAGATAATTAGGCTGATGCAAATGGATATACTTCTAAGATTTGTAGAGCATTTATATTTATACCAATTCGTTGCCATTTAGCCACCCAGCTGTCCTTCGGGTAAATCATTGCGACCAGCCTAAAGAAAATTATGCCAACTCATTTAAGTGACTCCTTAATTGGAGACATTTTTACATTTTTCAATGATAATATTTATTTATTCAATTTAAAATGGTTGCAAATAATTACCCTTGGAAATTTGCACTGGTATACTGCTGGAAGGAAAGACATTGTCCTGCAGCGCGGCGAATCATCCTTTCGCAATTCTCGCATCCAACTTCATCAAATTCCGATTCCGTCTAAATTAAATGGGTTTATTAGATCACGATTAAAACCCAGAAGCTTCCTTATTTTTAGAAAACTGGGAGTTCGAGAAATAGCAGGAATAGTCAAGGATTTATTACCTTCACCAAAGAACACACCATACAGGCCCTTAAGTGCTTCAGTTCTGCAGGTAGCTTATTATGAACAAAGCCATCAGACCTAGGGACCATCACTGTTGCAGAGTCGTCTCCATTGGGTTCTGACGCTTCCGACGGACTTGGACTTGACTGGACTCGGACAGTACGCCGAGTACCTGCGTTTCTAATCCGTGGCATATTGTAAACCGACAATCAAGTGAACAGTTCAAGTGTCACAATCACGACTAAATCAAATCACAAGCGATTTTTGAATCTTTACTCTCAGAACAGTTACTTAAAGAGGCTTAAACTTTGCCAGCTGCGACAATCTCGATCCTTCTTTTAACACAACGACAACGACTATAAACACTCGGACATATTTAGTTGCTCGAGCTGACTTGATTCTAAATCCGAAACAAACTTGGGATTTGACAGACTGGAGCAACAAATCTTTCGAGAAGGAATTTTCTCATCCGCAACTCAGTGGAAAAAGTGAGCGGCGTTCCATCATTTTTCCTTCTGATCGATTTGAATGAAATCAGGCCTTCGTAGAATCACTTGGTTTTGTTTTAATTCATGTCCTTAAATTCAAATGGATATTTTCCCTTTTCAAAAATAATTGATTTCCAAAATTACTTTTTTACTAATCATTTATCATACATAATTTTTATTTAACATCAATGAACAACAAAAAATAGGTATATAATAAAGTGAGAATTGTGAATGTCGCACATGGCCCCAAAGTCAGTAATTCCGAAGGAATATATCTAAAATTTGTTGTTAGGTCTTTTCTCAATCCATTCCTTGATCCTTGGGACACTATAAACAGCCTTTGACATATTCTGCAGCGACGGATAATCTTCAATAACATTGATTCCACTAATCTGTTCCAAGTGCTGAAACACAAATGCCACCCATATATCTGCCCAACTCATTCGACTTCCAACGAGATGCTCTCCATCATTGTTCTTCACGATTGATTCGAAAACGGCCAAAAATCTGGTCTTACTTTCTTTATTGTACTCGTCCAGAGAATTATTGACGAGGGCAGAAAAGAATCCTGTGGAAGGAGCATAGATTTACAATGACAAAATAATTTTGTACTTCGCAATGTCTTTGAGTTTGAATCATTTTGTATCAGACAAAAATACCGTTCCAATAATCTCGAATGGCATCAACGTATTCATCACAGAGTGCTTCCTCATAAGGCGAGTCTGGAACCAATTTGAACTTCTTTGCAAAATATCGAGAAATGGCTAATGACTGTGTGAGACTTTTTCTATCTTCAAATTCAACCAAAGGGGCTTGTTGCCACCTGCATTCTTTCATTAAAAACAGGAAAAATTGATTCTCTTGAATTTAATTTCCAGATTTTATACAAATCTTAATTACTCATTTTTATTTCCTTGGGCAGTGTCTGCAACATCAGCGGTTGGTCATTCACGGGAGCACGAATGTCTTCGAATTCTAGGCCACCGGATAGAAGTATCCATCGAATAGGTTCACATATTCCTCGCCCATTAAAGTAATATAGTTTGACTGCCATTTTTAACACGATTTACCGCACTATTATATTTTTAGCTGATTACAACAATGTTAGAAATACAATAAAAGCTTTTTCGGTAATTTTATAAGAAAATTAAATGATAATTTAGCAAGGGAGAAAATGATTTGCCTCACTTCAGAAGCAAAAAATGTTATTGGGATTTTTATAATTCGTTGTGTTGTAAGTATCTGTAACTCATCCTGGAAGTAAGATAGCAACTATATGGCCTAGTCTCCTTTTCGATTCTGACTTTTTGACATTTTATTTCTGAGTATATGCCTTCTGGAAAAATTTGATGATTCTGACTCTTTGCTTTCTGAGACATTGCCGACTACCCCTCTTGTCATGCATCCAATATCCAAATATCTGCTTTGGTTTTATGAACATACTAAATTCATCTCATCTTTGATGGACGAATGATTTATGATTACATAAGTTAATACCATTTGATTAAATTGGTCTTAATTGGATGCATAGAATTTTTTTCATATAAAATGTGAAGATATATTAGCATGTAGTTTTAAATACCAGAAGTAATTCACAGACTCTATGAGCTCTTCAATATACCTTTTATTTTCCGAACATCATAAACAGATTTGGACAAACGTTATTTATTGAATAGTTTAAAATTTAGTTTTTGGACGCTTCTCAATCCATTCTTTGATTCCACGAGAGCTAACGACATCATTGAGAAGGCTCTTGAGGCCTGGATGATCGGCTGTCAAATCAACTCCCAACAGAATTTGAAAATGATGGAGAGCATAAGCTAGCCAAATATCGGCCATGGATAGACCATTCCCCACAAGGTATTTTCCACCATTCTTTTTGAGAATAGAGTCAAAAACATTGAGAAACCGGGTTTTTGCACTTGCACTCACTTCCGCAAGTTTTTCCTTCTTCTTCTGCTCGTCATCTTCAAAAACCACGCCATAAAATGCTACGAGCAATAAAAGAGATTTTTCAGTTATGTAATTTTCAATTATATGGCGTTTATGTGAAGGTGAGAAAATAATTATAGTCAAACGAACCAGTCATCATATCACGGACAGAGTCAACATATTCGTCACACAGAGCAGCATCATACAAGTTCTTGGGGAATGAGGTTGCTCTTCTTGGCGAAATACCGGCAAATGGCGAGTGACTGCGTGAGACTCTTACCGTCAAACTCAGCAAGTGGTACTTGACCCCATCTGCATTCTAAAAGACATAGGTTTAAATTAAGTTCGTTTCAATTCAGTAGAAAGCTACTCACTATCAGAGTGAGTATTTATGATGCATGTGGCCAAATGACTGAAAAATAAAAATGCATATATAATTGAAATCTTACTAGACTTGATTTCCGTGGGAAGCGTGGGAGGAAATTTATCTATTGGGGCCCTGACCTCCTCAAAGTCGATCCCTCCGTACGACAGAATCCATCGGATGGGTTCGCAAATGCCCCGTCCATCAAAGTAGTACAATTTGACGACCATTTTGGAAGGAAATATTTTTTGTGAGGATTGGGAATGTACGAAACCTTGATGCTAGCAGACTCAAGCTAAACTGAGTTTTGACGCTGAGGGGAATTTCGAGTTGGGAGTATATATACGTAGACCGAGCAAGTAGCAATGGAATGGGCTTCTCAGAACAAGTATGCGATGTAATATACAGGTTCAACCTGCTCGGTGCACGCCATTCAATACCAGCATAGTCTGAGTATATGGAGTTTTGGGCTTCTCAGAGCAAGTATGCGATGTAATATACAGGTTCAACCTGCTCGGTGCACGCCATTCAATACCAGCATAGTCTGAGTATATGGAGTTTTACTATAATTGTGCTACTCCAAATTATCTGCTATTCTGAAGACCATCAATATCATCGGGGAAAGGAGTTGTTATTCTGTTTTTTTATTATGCTGCGTGGCTTACAACGATTTGTCACTATAAATGTCATAAACACTTCACATATTTATAAGCTATATGTATAATAATCTGTGAAGTTATACATGTAAAGTTTCAGGTCACCCGGTACTGTTCTTCATATTATTATGCATTTTTGTGACTTTAGATTCAGATTTCAGATACTTTCAGCAACCGGTAAACAACACGTGGTAACGTATGAGAGGATGAACGATCCGTACAGTTATACCAGTTCAGTTTTGCCACTTAACATAACCCATCCAACGCGATTCTCTGGAACGTTCTCATTCATTATTATCTGTTACATAACATACGCATCAGAAAAAGGTCGAATATTTGTACTCATATGTGTCACTTCATGGCTCACTGATTAGTATTATCAGTCATTGCAGTTTCATATCTTAACTGCTTCATTTAGTACATTTTTTACTCTTTTTCGTTTCATATTCGGCTAGAAAAGTTGTACAAAACTAATGGACAGTTATACATAACTACATAAATATTAGCCCATATCGCATCGGAGATATTAATGCTCACGTATGTACCCATAACTTATATTTTCCATCTTGAAGTTTTTCGCCTGCAGTTCATCCTTCTAAAGCCAACGCTGCGCTGCGCCAACACGTAATTATGTTCACAACCTGTAGAGCTGTACTAATTTTATCGCGTGAAAATCCATATGAAACCTTTTTCATATATGTACGCTATGTTATACTTTATGTTATGTAATCCGAAATATCCTCCGAAAAGAAGCGAAAGTGTTCGTGACGTCTTTAGTCCTTGAAATGGATGACAGACGCTGATGATAAAAATGACCTTGATTTCTCCTAACGCTTCGACATGCCTAATTACTATCTTTGCCTCCATTGTAGCGAATGTAGCATGCAAAGCATAAAAGTAAACTAGGCGAAAGATGATGATGACCATGGTCCATGAGTCTTTTGGTAAGTGAATTTTACAATTGAAAGTGTTCATATGAGTTTGCATGCAGTAAGGATTTTTTATTGCTCCACATGAATTACCGATTTGTTAACATTCATCTTCATCTTCATAGTTTATATACAACAATGCAACAAAGTAGCGCATACATGTATTTCTAAAACGAATTGCATGCATTTTGTAATTAATAAAGGGTTTGCTTTAAAACTCAGTAGTTGGTCGTTTCTCCACATATTCTTTGATTTTTGGCGTATTGTAGACCACGTCAATCAAGCTTTTAATCGCTGGAAAATCATTATTATCGTTTACCAGTGATTTTCCGAAAACTAACTCAATGTTGGATACAACATGAGCCAAGTAAATATCAGCCCATGTCAAATTGTCCCCGACCAAGTGTTTTCCTCCATTTGCCTTAATGAGGGATTCGAAAACTGACAAATACTTTTCACGAACGGATTTTTCGACCTCTGCGAATAGTTCCTTTTTCTTTTCCGCGTCTTGCTCCCGGACGACGGGCATCCAAGCTGTAATTCCAAAATATCAAATTTTAGCATACCTTAGAATTCTTTCAATATTCATTTCGGTAATTCTTGCATTAATTAATGGACGCGTACGAGTAACGAAATCACGACAAGTATCGACATATTCATCGCAAAGGGCTGCTTGGAAGTCGTCATCCGGGACTAGCTTATATAGCTTAGCAAAGTATCGAGTGATCGCCAAACTTTGAGCCAACTTTTTCCCATTAATCTCAGCAAAAGGAATCTGGCCCCACGTAGTGACTTAAGTTTAAAAAAAATATTTCATTAGGTTTCATTGGAACCTTCATGCAAGTATTTTAAATATAGAATACGGTATTCATGTTAAAATGCATACTTTTCTTTATGTCCTCAGGAACTTTACGAGGAACCGCGAGAGGAATTCGAATATCTTCGAACTCGGCTCCTCCATAATGCAGAATTATGCGAATAGGTTCTGCAAAACCTCGTGCGTCAAAGTACCATAATTTGATTGACATGTTGGCAGGCGAATATCAACTTTCTTTATTTGCACTAGATGCACTGGTCAAGTCAATATATAATATTCAGTATAGTGATCCAGTGATGGGGCAGCTTTACACACGAAAGCGAAACGAGTCTCTGGAATTGTGCTGATGTGCTTCTGCTCGTCCTCTTGCGTCTTGTACTGTGTACTGGTTCAAAAAATAGTATTTATCTACTGGTTCTAGTACTTATACCTCTATGCTGCGCTGGTACATACCAATGGACAAATGATATACGCTGGTGATTACTAGTGTCCATTTTGTTGGAAATGGGTATTAAAAAAGCTGAATAATATGAGCCGCGCATTCCACAAATATGCTTTGGGGAAATTCTTTACTAAAACTGTTTAGTGTAGCGTTGATATGAAGTGCAGTCGACTAACATGCTACATATATGTTATGACTATCGATCCGTTTTACCTGGGCAGAGCTGTAAAACGATGTAATCTG
Organism: Seira ritae; assembly: GCA_027744415.1. NCBI lineage: Eukaryota > Metazoa > Arthropoda > Collembola > Entomobryomorpha > Entomobryidae > Seira > Seira ritae. Next base: position 361 of record JAHZNI010002065.1, on the reverse strand, counting down.
TGTCGTATTTTACTTGATTGAATAAAATTTGAAGTAAATTTTTAATACTACCTGCACGGTGAATGAGTCATTTACTTAGAGTCGATGAATTTTATGATTCATGCCTTTTATAGCAGTATCAAATAATTCTCTGCCTCCAACCTTCCCATTAGCTCTTGTAGGTTTGCATACGCCTCCATTTTTTCTCTCACTTTAGTGGATTAATCGATGATAAAGATAAGTATAACTGAGATCCAATTCCGTGCTTTGACAATTCATGAATCATGTTTTGGTTGGATTTCCCGGAAGTCAGAACCGAACCAGATCATATCAAACACGCTACGAAACAGTAAACTTGCTCTCTGGAAATTTTGGTGGCCCT
>JAHZNI010002064.1:0-12355 GCA_027744415.1 Seira ritae | reverse complement strand
ACATGCACTCCTCTCAAGCTCTCTTCCATTTTGGAATGTTCAGGGCACAATCATGATATCAAGACTTCAAAGATCCGATGGTCACTCTACTGGATCACGAGATTCCTTGGGGTGATAAACGTCTGCATCGTATTTCCTCTCACGTATTACAGCTACCTTCAGTTCCAAACGGGCGGTTCCATGCCCCTAATAGATATCCTTGGCTTTTTGTTGTGGATCTTGGCCTTCTTTCCGCTTCCTCTGAGCGATATTCTCATCTCGGAAGGTGTCCTCCTGCAGAACGTCATCTATTCCATGGAACTATGCGAACGTATCTGGACGCGGTGTGAAAAGATCAGGGATGTTGGAGTTCAACAGGAGATAATGGAACTAAAGAGGAGGATGTCTTGGAAATGCTGGCGTCTGTTCATTCACTGCTGGTAAGCTTAACATACAACGTCAGATGCAGGGGCGTAGCCTTTTCCGGGGGGGGTCAGTCATGTTATGTAAAAATAATTTATTTGCATATGTCCTGCCTATACAGTTTACATTCGACTGTTAAAATTTTGGGGGGTCGATTCGACCCACGGGCCCCCCATTACTACGCCACTGAATCAGACGGTAAAATGAGATATAACAGAGGAAAATGATTGTTGCTCTATGTGTTTCAAAGCCTTGTGGACTACTGGACCTTCGTCAGCTTTGGCTCATCCTTCTTCGACGACATGAACAGCGACCCTAGTGGAACGTATCAGTTAATTTCCTTGAAGAAAAATATCGTCTTTGACTCCTTCTACTGGTTCTTTTCCATCTACAACATTGTCCTGTTCTCGTCTGCCTGGTCAGTCATGTTGGTCCTACCTGGGGTACTATGCTTGCACCTCGAGTGCACCATGAAGGCCATGGCCTCCGCGATGAGAATATCCGATGAGAAATACACAACACACGAAATTCTGAGGGATTACAAGAACTTGCAGTTTATTACGAGGGAAATCGTTATGTCTGGTTTGGCATTGGTATTGCTCATCTTCTACCTCATTGGTGGTCTTCAGCAGACGATCGAATCTCTCGTGATATTCACGTATATAAGGCAAGGGGCGAAGTGGAACGAGTATCAGTTCATCTTGATTGACCTTGCCGTAAGTTTTGAATACCTGTGAGCAATGGCTGCGTCGGCGGGGGGATGCAAGGGACGAATTCCCCCGGAAATTTTCATTTAACATTACGGAATAGGACTTTTTGTGCATTGTAGAGTAGGACTATCCCCTGCTAGCCCCCCGCGACGCAGCTACTTCTTTTAAGTAAAAGTGTTTGATGAATTAAGTAAATTGCGATGGCTGTGTTGATTTTAAAGTGCACCACTAGTAAGATCCTGCATAGCTTCTATGCAGTTTCAACTGTCGACGACGCTTGCGGAGCCTTTATTGAATCAAGCCGGATACAAAAGCATTTCTTGTTGAGCAGGGGATCAAGAAATGTTGATGCAAGACGGAAGTTAAAGTATTTTCAGAGGATGCTGGGGACACTTCGTCATGTCAGGATGCGCATTGGACCGTGTAGATGCAAGAAGGATTTTCCATTAGTCGGGGCATCTATTTATCTTGACAATGTTGTCAATGCCGCTCTATGGAAATAAATTCAGTTCAATAAAAGCATAGACTAACGCCACCTTGCTGCTTTTTTCACTCTTTTAGAAGACTGCTCGTTGTAATAATTTTCGTCCGATTTTGCTTTAGCTGCATAAAGCAGCTGTCGTCCAATCGCGTAAAAAGGGGATAGAGAGCCAGCCTATCCGTCGACAGGGGCAAGAACCTAGTTAAATGCGAATAATGATTATAGTCTTTTAAGATGGGAAAAGGCAGGAAGGTGGCGCATTAGTCTATGCAATAAAACGTAAATGTTACAATATTCGTGTGTATTAACTTTTCACCTTTCCACTGTCCTGGAAGCCGATATTGTTGTAAGTTATTAGCTGGACTAAAGCTTTTGACTTTATACCGAAGCTGATAATGAATATCGAATGTAAATTTAAATACGTGCTTCCTAGTGCCTGTCACTTATAAGATGCAATAAATTATTTCGCGGAATATCTTGCGTCAGGTTGATGTTAAGTTTTTTGCTATTCTATGCATTAAGATTGAATGAAGTTTCATAGCTTAACATAGCTAGTTCAAAATCTACCATTTCTTTTGCTCAAAAAGGGATTTGCAAAACTAGGCTTACGCTGTGATTTATGTGCTAGTTTTCTTACCAGAGAAATTTATCAGACAAGGAAGGAAGTTGTTTTAACGTCATTCATCTTTAGAATTATCTGGAGACTTGATGAAACATACCTAAATTGAATTTCTAGATTCATTGTCAGAAAGAACCATCAATAACTTCCAATTGCTTCACGACTATGTCCCAAAATTTGAGCCTGAGTAGAAGCATATTGATGCATGTATGCATTGTAATTTTAAAAATGCATTTTCTTGTACGATTCATTTTAATCGAAGAAAATTCGGATTTACTGAATCCATTCTCCGAAACGAAACAATTCATACATGTTTTGAAGGGATTGAAGAATTTCGTCGACCGGGCCAACGGAAAATAATTGGAATGAAGAAACATTATATGCAATATGTTGTGGTTATTAGGCTGAGGAACATGAGCAAGTCTGCAATCTCATTTGTCGTGATCATCCTCCTGCAAACACATCTATCAAGTATATTTTGAAGGACAGATTTGCAAAATTTTATCATTGGGCGGCGCTAAAATTCACAAATTTGCAAAATGGAATTTCAGCATGCATATTATAGGGGTGATCTGAAGTCGCACTTGACGTACATGGCGCCTAAACCTGTAGATTTGCAAAATAATTAGTTAAACATGCCAGTAGATGTAATCTTATGAGACAAATTGAGGTGATATTAGATAAATTTGGCAATTTTGAAAAAATTGAGTTCAAGCGCGTGTCCACGAATTTATTACAGGAGAGGCCACAGGGTTGGCCATTATGTATAAAGAACTCATTTGCATAATTCCTGTCTTCGCATAATTTCGCATTGCGCTGACAGATTTTAGGGTGGGCCAATGGCCCACCTGGCCCACACGGTGGCTACGCCTATGGTTGAGTTTAACATGCCCAAAGACATTATTCGAAGAGATAAATTGATTGGTGATGTCAGATGGCGCCAAGGTCGTGCCAAATTTCGAAATATGAGTTAATTAGGCCTATAGACGTTATCTGATAAACCTTTTGGTACTTCATGTGGCGGATAGCATGTCGTGCCAAACTTTTGAAAAATTGCAAAGTAAAGTATTCCCCAGTTTTCGTCAAAATGGCTCATCGGTTGTGTCAAATTAAGCCGATTTATACAAAAACAATTTCTATTCATATTCCTCCTTTCGCTGTTTTTTTTACCATTTTACCGAATTTTATTTATTTATCCATTCTTTTCTCCAGCAAAATGAAATCTGAAAATCTTAAAATAGTAAATTCCTCGAGTCTCAATGGTGTCAGCCTCTCAATGTAATTCGTGTAACCGAATTCAACCCGAACAGGGGGCATTGAATAAATATACTTCATCACATGCTTACAACTGCCTCTCACACACGTCGACATAGTCGACAACGCAACCTTCTTTCGAATGTGTACAATGATCTCCGATGATATTGTGTGAACCCTTGAGACGAAAGTGAAGACGATGACAATGATGCAAAATGAAGCAAAGGAAAACCAGGAAGCACCAAAGATAGCAGGTAACGGTAAATTTCCATTCCCTCTAAAGATCATGTACATGTTGGATGCTTGCGTCACTACCGAGATTAGTAAAATATTATTCAGCACACTAGTCTGGGCCTGATTGAAGAACAAAGAAGCGACTTGGATTTGTCGGTAGACTCGAAGTCTCCTATGGAGATTTCCATTTTGCTTTCGATGCCTTACACGCAGTTCCATTTCCACAGATTCGCGCAAAACATTCAAGAGATCCTCAAGACACAAGCTTCCGATCAGAGTGTGGCATACCAAAGTGCACCCGTTCACCATAATTCCTTTCCAGACGATCAAGTTCAGGAGAAATGTGAAGATGAATTGGATCATCCATGGGTAGTAGGTAATCAATGACGCCAAGTCAGGTCCATTGGAACCGGAACTTGCACCGTTGCACTTCCCCACCAGGAGTATTGAGAAGAAGTTTAGAGGAATGCAAGGAACTATGGCGACTCCAATGCTAACGATGAAGGATGAATAAGTCAATGTGAGGACCATAACCTTTGCAATGGTTGATGCTAGTTTGTACTTGAGGTTTCTTCCTGAACGATATATACCTATTTGAGTTAGCAACCAAATCCATGAAAAGATTTTAATGTTACTTTATTCATTCAAATATAAACCTGCATAATATGTACATAGTAATTTAAATCATACCAAAATTGTAACGCTTCTCCATGTAAAGAAGGATATTTAGAAAGCTCGCAGCTTTCTCTGAATTTTTCCACATGCTCCAAGTCCAACATGCACTTGTTATCAAGGCACAGCTTCCGAATATTCCCATGCTCATGTCCGTAACGCTTTTGGTGCTCCAAGTGGCGAACATCGACCGAGAGTTGGTAATCGCGAGGAAGGAGAAAGCTAGTATCCAACACATAGCATAAATCGTTCGATTCGAGGAAATGATTTTTCCTGAAGACTCGTTCCATTCCAATGGAAACTCCAGGATTTGGTTCCAATGACTATAGAGTTTGGCCAACTCTGGCATTAAATCGTATTCCAAAAGCATTGTAGAGGACGTGAAAAGCAATTTGACGCTTGAAATGCACAAAAAACTGACTAAATATTTCCAGGTGGAATTATCCTGGCTTTAATAGTCTATCGATCTTGACATTTCAAATAATCTCGGGTAAAAAATCAAGTACACAAAATTTTCGCCTCAACTTTGAGGTAAGGGTGGAAACGAAGAGCTTTTTACATGGAAAGGTACAAAATGAAGCAAGGCAAAAGTGATGAAAACAAGACGAACTTTGTAAAGAAATGTCCAAGATTACGTGAATTGATTGGGCTTTATAGTGGCAAGGACTTTTCTTTTGCCAGATAAATATTTGTTTTAAAATCGCGAATGGCAACATGGAATAATAGGAATTTATGTACATTTAGGTGAAATATTTTTTCACATGTTTCATATATTTTTTAGAAATAACCTATATTATGTCGAATTAATGCGAAGTCTTACAAGTACTACTTTAGAAGTGTCACAACAGCCTTTAAGAAAGGAAACAAAATTTCATCACTGTCAAATTTTGCGTATCTTTTTTGGTCTAGAAAAAATTGTTGAAAAGTTTATACTTCCTTTGTTTTGCAAGAAAACAAAGGTTTGCTATCTGCAAAATTGCCTTTGAGAAAGTAAAAAAAATAACTACTTTATTTGTTAATTTGTTATAAACAAGCAATTTTATTCGTTAATTTGTATTAAAGGTGCTAATTTTAGTTAAATATGCATAGAAACATGATATTTACATTTTAAAGAAATTTTTATAATTATAGGATCTGATAAAGTTGGTACTTTCGGGTAATCTCAAGTCTAAAAATACATAAAGGGAGGAAATCTATTATTTGTTTTACAAAAGAGGTCAATGCAAATATAAACTTTTCAACAACTTTTTCTACACAAAAAAAATGCGCAAAATTTGATGGTGATGATATTTTGTCTCGTTTTTGAAAAGCTGCTGTAACACTTCTAAAGTATAGTACTTGTTAGATGGAGAGCTATTTTACTAAAAACAACCACGGAATCAAACATCAAGCAATATGTCCTATTCCTGCATACAGTAAGATGTGCCCTTATGAGCTAGTTACTTCCAGCCTTTTGTGGACTAACTGCTGCTGATTTATTCTCGCTGCTTCTTTAAATACTACATCATACAATCATACACACGTATTGCATCATACTACATTAAGAACAATCTCATGGCTATTTCATATCTTAACCTAAATACCGTATTCATGAGTGAATGACTGATATAAAGCCTCATGTAAGGCATTCCAAGAATGCCTTATATGACAACTTCCCCTTTTCGGCAAGTTGGCTTTTCCGCAGGAAAAGGCAACTTTCTAAATGATTCTAAAAACGAAACAGATTAAAGGAAAATGAAGGGCAATCAGTCATTCAAGCATTTGAAAAGTGCAAAAATCGATGAAAGACTAACTAGTTTTATCAAGCAGAGTGTAAATTTGAACAAAGTGAAATTACTGCATTCTTGAAATCAAAATGGAAAAGAGATTGTTAGTCGTTCATAGATATTTGGCAAAAGTTGTTAACCTTGGTCATTCATAACTCTAATTATCATTGCGTGACAATCATGTCACCCACTACCTACGCATACGGTTTCATGCATACAAAACGTTGGCTTACAATTATGAATAAAATATTCTAATTATCTTGTCCGTATACCAATGGAATAAATCAAACTACTCATTTCTGAGAACAATGACTTATACTGGTCGGTCCTTCCGTAATGCTATAACATCCGTTAAAAACACAAGTACAAAATCATATACACATTAGTTGTATAATTTCTAAACAAACACGAACTCATACATACTATTTAGTACTAATTTACTTCTTTACTCTAATTACCTTGATATAATCTTATGTTTCTAAAGACCATCAGTCCAGATCGTTTTTTTAAATAATCTTTTCCATGTATCTTCTAAGGCTATACTACGATAATTACTGACTTTACGTTTCTCGTACGCTAGAATCTCAAACACGCAAAATACTAATACTTTAGTATACTTTTAGGCTAATACTTAAACTTTCACCTTCAAGTGGTATTCAAAAAGGCTCGAGTTCATTACCATTCATTCATATTATTCATTACTTTCTTAAACTACGCATAACTCACACTTGTTTTAATTATATCATTCATACTTTTCATAAAAATGAAAACAGAAAAGTAGTACTTTGGCAATCCAGACGCAGCAGAGTTTAATAAATGAATTTTTCTCTAAGGTTGTACCATGTAGACTTTATAGTGTTCAAGCTGAAACAGAGAAGGAGATAGGACCAAAATGTAAAACACGTGAAACCGGAGGGGTCCTAATCCTCCCACGCGCAATACATTTCTCTCCGTCTGTTGAGGCATGAACAATGGGTAGACTCAAAATTGTCTTGAAAAAATTAAATTGAAAATTTGCATGTAATACGCTGGTCTGTTTGCATTGTACCGTAAGGAAGATAAACTTTGAATTTTGTAGTAGTAGGTTAGTTCGAAAAGCCTGATGTTTTTGTTTCTAATTTTTTAAAAAGAATGGAAATTCCAATTGTGTCTGAGGAAAGTTAAATAGTATTAAGAAGAAAGGTTTGTAGGCCTAATTTGATAAGTTAAAGAATGAAAAAAAAAGAAGTCTAGAAAGAATTGGCTTAGTGCTATAACACGTTTTATACCTAAACAATGTACTTGTATTTAAATCTACCTTGATGTTACCTAAAGTTTCCTTATTGTATATATCGTGCATATAGTTAAACAGTGCTGAATTGGACTTTTCCTGTGTGTTACCCCGTTATTGGTTAAGTATGTCGTCATATACTGGCTGTATTTTCCTTGATAGCTGTGAAAGATGGCTGGAATTTGGCTTTTTCTGGTCTTATCATACACTGCGTTGATGTAAGTAGGTGTTTCTAAATGAGACTTTCAGACTAATCATAGCTGGAACTTGTGCGGGTGCGATGAATATATGTAGGTCCTTGGCTGCTGTTGTTGATAAAGCTTGACGAAGTCTGTTGATGTTTGTGTTGATGGTGCTGTAAGCCTGCTCGCTGCTTTCGCTCGTTACATTTAAAACAGGAAAATATTGAACAATAGTATTAGAGTGAGTGACGGTGAAAACGACTATGACTTGAGTTTTGTGTTTAAAAGAAAGAAAAAAAAGTTTTGTCTCTTCAAATAGGGTGAAAAATAGGATGAAAAGATGAGGAAAATAAGATTAGGGCGGACTTGAGTTAGTAGCATTTGGACTTATCAGGGCCAATCACTTAAGACAGAGAACAATGGAGCGTGGATTATACATACAGTATCATTTTGCATCGGGTATTATTGCACATCTCATCGTCTGTTTAGATTTTAAGGTTTCTAGCGATGCTGTTTTTTGCTAGACTAGAGAGTTGTTTTCTATTAAACAAAATGAATATATTGTTTGAAATGTATGTATCTATATACTTTTGCACAGCTCCAAACTCTGGGTTGGCTTAGTCCTGGAAGCATTTTATTATTGAAAATTGTGGATATAAAATAAGATTAGGGCGGACTTGAGTTAGTAGCATTTGGACTTATCAGGGCCAATCACTTAAGACAGAGAACAATGGAGCGTGGATTATACATACAGTATTGTTTTGTATCGGGTATTATTGTACATCTCATCGTCTGTTTAGCTTTTAAGGTTGCGATGCTGTTTTTTTTTGCAAGACTAGAGAGTTGTTTTCTATTTAACAAAATGAATATATTGTTTGAAATGTATGTATCTATATACTTTTGCACAGCTCCAAACTCTGGGTTGGCTTAGTCCTCGAAGCATTTTATTATTTAAAGTTGTGGATAATAAATTTGGAAGGTAAAAGCATGTTGTCGGATAAAAAAAGGGGTCATTTTAATTATAGGAAGATTATGTTCTTTGCGTGAAAAGAGGGATTAGGAATTCGAGACAAAGTTAAAATTGAGAACGATTGTAATTTAAATCGAATAAAATTGTTTTCAAATGATGTTCAAGGAGTTTAATTTTGAGAGAATGATTGAAATGACTATAACTTGAAAGATTTTATCATTAGAAGTAAAAAGACATTGTATTGAAATTCGAGAAAAAAAATATGAAAGAAAAGTCACTCACTCTATTTGTTCTAGGTTGTATATCCCAATTTGGTTTCGTTCTATGGTTTCAATGTATGGTCTCCTCCGGATCTGGTCTGGTCACTGGGATGGTCATCACAAGAAATACGTCTGGTTTCGTCTTTTCAACAGGAGGTGTCAGAATCTTTCGGCTAGGCTTTCAAATGAGCTGAATTGAATTTGTCCTTGACTGGATCTTCTGGATGTGGGGCTTCTACTTGATTCCTATAACTGTTTGTTGCGTTGTTTATATGGTCCATATACATCTGCAGAGGGACATGTGTGTAGCTGTCATAAGGCCCAATGTTAAGCGGGTGGGTAGCATGTTGAACTGGAACTAGGTTTTCTTCCGCGGAGTAATGGATGGTGGCCGCATATTTCGCTGAGTATCGCTCATTGTGGGGACTGGCTAGTAGAGCAGCATGGGTAGATGATGATGTCAGGGCCCTGATTGGCAGGATGTAAATACTTGGGGGTGTGTCTACGCCTGTCGCATAATTTACTGGTCCTCGTCGCTGGTTTGGGGCAGTCTGATGCTAGATGTTTTGATGATTTATAACATACATGCAGTCGCTTCTTCTAGTCTGCATTAATTTAGGTCTGGTACAGTGCTCGGAGCATGACGTGCTGCTACTGGATAATCCTGTTGACGATGATGATGGAATTGGGGCAATAATGATGAGATGGTTTTTTAGGCTTGGCTTCTCTTGCGTAAGATAAACTGTTGGCTGCATCTTTGGCTTGTCGATAATAGGAGCATAGTAGTACTTACAAAAGATTTTCGTCGAATACATGCATATAGAATGTGTGTATATGACAGATGAATGGAAGTTAGGGAAAACATTTGAATTTGAAATGGTGAATTTACATCTGATTGGTAGAATGAAGCATAGTACTTGAAGAAAAAAATAGTTAATTTGAAATAGTTTGAAATATAATTTTTGATGTCTAAACAAAATATAGTCGCGTTGATGCTAGTGTTGCTCGCTGCTCAGGATGGTAGTCGATTGGATGGTCTAGTTATTTCCTTGATCCTGTTTACTGCTTTTATGCATCGTTGGTCCGTGTCTTTGCTGCTGTACCTGTTTTTCCGTTGGTTTCCTTTCGTACTATTATATCCAATGGTATTCATGAATAATTCCTTCGATGGTGATGATGTTGATGGGTGTTACAATGACTTCCTTTGCATATGTTGATTGGAATGTTGAATTTAGTTTAGATGCTGACAAAATGATTCCGTAGGTTGACATGACATATTCATAGGCTATTGGCTTTGTCATTTCAGAGATTTTCACAGAATTTGATGACTCAATATTTGAATGATGGAGTGATGCAGAGTAATTAGCTTTTCGTCTGTATGAATTGGTCTTCGGACTTGATGACGTCGCTTTTTCGAAAGAATTTAAACTGGCGAAATGTTGGAATGTTATGCCTGCTGAGATGAGTTTTGAATTTGGAATTTTTAATTGGGCTTCATGTTGAATAATTTTGAATGCTGATTGTACGGTCCAATTTTTGTTTGATGATGTGTATTAAAGTCGTTCTTGAGTTGTTGTCCTCTTCGAAAAGCTGAATCATATTCCTGGCACTTTATGTGTACAAGTTGACATTCTTCGAAATTGAGTAAGTAAAGTGTTGAATAAGACAAATAGCGATTTCGTGAATTTAAAAGGACTGAAGAAAGAGAAAAGAGTGAGAGAAGTGTCGAATAGATTTGAATCAGATCAGAAAGAATTTGACATGAAAGGAATTTGGTTTTTCAATTTGAATTAGTTTGAAATGAAAAATAAATGAAAAGATTGGTGTCAAGCTAGAATTAAAAACTGCTTATATAAGCTACTTGTAATCATTTGAGTTGAAAAAAAAACGTTTGGATTTCAGCTGGTTCGAGAAATGATTGAAGTTGGAATGTGATTCTTGGGGATGTACGTAAGATCTCAGACCTCTGCTCGTTACTTCGTGCGTACATTCTTGCTGTTAAAGCCGCTGCTTTTAATTGAGGAATGTGCTTCTGTGGTCAAATTGGAATAGTCGTAAGAATGTTTTCTAAGAAATGGTGATTTGTCGGTGGTCGGTGCTAACATGCTGTTGATGATGAATAGATGATGTTTTCCTGCATTGCTGTCTTCTGAATTGCTTTGATTGGAATTTGTCATGATGTTGAGATTGATGAGTGTTTTTCAGCGGGGTCAAGAAATGTTCATAATTGTTCATTTTTGTGATGACTTTGTAGACTCGATTTAAAGGGATGAAATGCTGACTCATGGTTGTACAGTTGAAAGTCCGTTTGTTGGTTTAGCTGAGATGGATGTTATAATGATGCGTCAATTGTATGTATTAACTCCGTAGTTCCTTGGTATCTCCTCTGCTTAGCGTTTTTATGGCAATTTAATGGAAAACAAAATATGGCAGAATTCATTGACCTCGTGATGGTTTGTATTTATGGAAAAACTTTGAAAGATTGAAAAAAGAAGTTGAAATTTGGAATTTAATTTTAAAAAAATATCGAATTTAGGGTGATGATGATGCTATGAACGTTTGTCGTTAGAATTTGTAGGGTCCAATGGGTAAATTGCGACTGTGGTGACTTTTGATGCTGGATTGGCGAATTTGATGGATCCAAAATACTTGGAATGAATTTTGTTCCAGAAGATGGCCGTTTTAAAATTTTGTACGAAGTCGAATCCGAGGGTTGGGGTTGCAATTTTGTTATCTCTTACGCATGGCAATGTCAGACGATGTTTGTTGATTTCAAACTCCAATGTGTTTCCTGTTGTTTTGATGGATTCTGGAATTGTTGTTGTGGTTATGCCTGTGTTTACCAGTGCACGATATGATTCTCCATTGATTTTGATGATAATATGCGGTAAAATGTCTTCAGCGTATGTAAGGGAAGAGATCCGATGTTCTGGAGATGATTCTGATGATCGCATTGCATGGTCAGTATCTTCGATTTTACGGATAATGTTTTTTAGATTTTCCAGGGTTGTCGGTGTTTCTGACAATATTATACGTTCACGAATTTTCGCAGGAAATTTTAGTAAAAGGACGCGAATGAGTTCTTGTTCCTTAATTGATTTTAATAAGTCTGGATCAGTAGATTCGAATCGCAAAAGAAATGAGCTAATTGATTCGTCTTTTTCTGGTTGCATATTGAGAAGGTCGATGATGGTAAAGTCAAAGGGTCTCTTGATGTTAAGTCCATTTTTGAAATTCTCAAGGAATGTTTCGTATTCTAATGCTTCGTCTTCTATTTGGTTGGTGTTCAGGTGAAACCAGTATGTGGCGTACTTGCAGTTTACGAATGATGCTAATAGGAATAATTTTTGATGTCTGACCTGTTTGTTCCTTATGAGCCACCATTTAAGGGTTTGTAGATGGGTTTCGACTTTGCGCCATTCGAGAGGGCCGTCAAAGATGGGTAGCGGATCTAGCTGCTTTGTTGAAGTCATGATGATGTTGTCACTGACACTTCTACTGGCACTTATGTTGTTGTACACTAATCTACGATTTT
>JAHZNI010002063.1:0-12992 GCA_027744415.1 Seira ritae | reverse complement strand
AGCAACAACGATATTATGGTGGCGTGTTTTTAGCCGGAATTTCCAGCACGCTGGAAACATTTTTAAATATTTTAGAAATAATTATTCGCGGGTTATCAATAAAATCTATGATGCTACGCCACCTTAAATATGTGGATTAATTATTAAATATTAAATATATATATTAAACATCTTGATGTGCTTTTCGTTTAATTTTGCAGAAGGCTCTGTACTTATTTTTAGCATGTAAAAAATCTTCCCTGCTTTCACGAGACCAGTCACGTAGTTTTGGATAACGAAGTTTGCGTATCTTATTTTTACGGGCTATCACACACTCTATGTCGAACCATTTCTTCTCTAGAGCTATGCTTTCACCTTGAGGAATTTTTACAATCATTTTTGACTCTTCAGCTGCCTCATGAATAGTTTCGATGAACTTGTATTCAGCATTGATTTTGATAAGTTAATTGATTCATTGAGTTTCGGAAAACGTCAGCTGATTCTGGTTTCCACTTTAGTTTATGAATGTATGACGATACAGTTGACTCCACAGCTCCTATGGTCTCGATCTTGATAGGGAAGTGGTCCGACGATCCCATCTCCAGCACATTAATTGTCTCAATATTATTGGCTGCATACTCGTTAACTAGAGCGTAGTGCACGGTACTGCATTTATTTTTGTTGAAAAAGGTTATTGCTCCGTCAAGGTCTCCTTTGCATCGCCCATTAAGTACAAGGAGTTCGTATTCCCACAGCAGTTTAAGGAGAATTTTGCCTGCCTTCTTCGGAAAAGGTATTTTGTTACTTCTACAGCCAAGCCTTGCATTCATGTCTCCCAGAAAGATAGATTTCACCTCATTGCCAACATTGGTAATGGTTGTATTTAGCTCAAAAAGTTCTTTTAATTTGTCTGGAGAGTTCAATTCATTGGGTCGCATATAATTTATATTAACCAGCCACGTTTCACATTTGCATTTGACTTTTATCGTCACACAATGATCTGTTATTGATACCGTTTCTACTTGCTCAAAGCTTGAATTGTTCACGAGTACCATTATCCCACCACTTGGTCTACCAGCGCCTAATTTCTTCTTTGCTGCGGCATGAATGCATTTGAAGTTTTGGAATATACTGGGTTTGAAGTTTACTACACTCCGCGTTTCAACAAGTCCTACTATGTCATTTGACCGAATTATTTTAATTTCTTCATTATTCAAATTGTTAACGGTCCGCTTCCCGGTTCATTTTAGAAACTGAGAGCGGGTAAAAATATAAACTCAAATATACATATAAAACTCAAATCTTTAGGCAAATGACTACCTGCATCAAAAGATGCAGGATGCATGTTCGTTAATACTGAATTTGACGCTTAGTCTTTTGCTGCCATAGTCAAAAAGCTATGTTCCATTTCCCCCTAAGAAACCGCTGTATAAATAGCGCTTTACACCTGTTATAGCAATACCAACAATGAGTTGATGTATGGGAATCGGCAAAAATACAACACACAGAAATTCAAGATTGTGACCCGTTTATGGTTACTCTAAACATTTTCATTTTTACCCCTAGATTGCCATGGATACGCATTGAAAAACAAAAGTGCTTTGGAGCTGAGAAACGTTACAGTAAGTGCACGCATTAAATTTGAGACAAGCGTGCGAACAGAAAAACAAAACATAAAAGAAGAGTACCGACTTTGATTCATAATTAGGCCCAATGTGAATTTAAATCAATAACTCTCAAGAACCTTTATCCCGCATTCTTTAATGAATTGTATGCATTAAAAGCACCCAATGCATCCATACGACTCGTTCCATATGTACATAATTTTGCACACCATATAATACCATATAGTTGCTACGATGCACCTCCATTTCTTATACGCTGCAGCGACTGTCGTAGAAGTTATTTAATGAAACATGTGAATTAAAGATTATTCTTTCACCACCACCTTTCCTGACACCAGAATTAGCTTGCACAATAGCTGCTAAGTTTAAAAAACGAGGTGCATCATTTGAGCGCTTCTATATAGACTGAGGACATATCTACAAATGTCCACAACAAAAACATTCGTTTGACAGTTGGTCCCCGAGGTCAAACTATCATCATGGTAAAGGGTACATTTCTGGCATTAATCCTCATTAAACAACCTGGGCGACCAGCCGTCATTTAACTGAAAATCTGTAATTTATTAGTTAATGTTGAATGGGAACGGGAAAGGTGCATGACATGATGTAGAACTCGTCCTCGATTTGCCCCGAAATGCCATCGCTCAAATGTTTTCTACTTATAAGCACTACAACCTTGCCAAAGCGATGATGTTTGTTCTCACTGACGGTTACATCATAGAGGCTAATGGGGTTTGGTTTCCCAACAACGAAAATAATGACGCATCCAACATGAAAGCTCTCTTAGGAATGCCTGGCTGTGGACTTATGTTATACATGAGGGACGGCGATAATTTCATATTTGATCGTGGGTTTAAAGATGTGCTAGATGACCTGAAACGCCTTCAGATGAGGACCCAAATGCCCCTTTTTCTTGACAAAACGAGCGCGTTTTTACAGCGGAGGAGTCAAACTACAACAGAATCGTCACTTTGGCAAGATGGATTGTGGAGGTTATTAACGGGAGATTAAAGTTAACCTGGAAGTTTCTTGACCACAAGATTGAGTTAATGTATCTCCACAAACAGCTGGCTCCGATAAATAGAATTCTGTGCGCGCTTCTGAACATGGTACATGTTCCTTTTGTGATCGATCCGGCGACGCAAGTACATATTCTTGAAACTGTGAGGGCACGAAAAGACCTCTTCAATATGCTTTTTGAGAAAATAGAAGAGACAAGAACTGACCGAAAGCCAACCCATTGGACTGACATCGACGATATGAAGGACCCTTAATTCCCGCAACTTTCTGAGGAGGATCTTGTTACCATAAGCCTTGGGACTTACCAACCTCGTCAAGCCCAGTTCTACAGCCGGCGTTTACAAGATCTCTATCTCCATAAGGAAGAACCTCATCTGATCAAAGCAAAGTTAAAGTCTCGGTTTAAAAGTGCCAAAAGTACTTCCTCAAAGCATTTCTGTAATTGAAGATGATGAATCGAAGCGCTCTGGCATAGCCAACGTTGGAAACACGTGCTTCATTAATTTGGTGAAGCAGCTCCTTTCAGCTATGGACGACTTGGTGGATTTTGCCACAAACAAGAATATATCGCAGCTATTTAATTACTTTGGAGCTACCAGTAAGTACAAAATAGGTACTGATCAGGCTTAAGACCTTCAAGACAAAGTAATGACCTGGATACTTGGCGATGTGGGATATGGATCTTACCGGGTGGGAGCTCAACAAGATGCGTCAGAATTCCTTCTGAAAATCTTTGAAACAAAAGTGACTTTTGTGTCAACGTGACCGTTGTAGCTAAGGATGCAAGTAGTTGTATACTCTGCTTTGATGATCATGATGTTTCACAACCTGAAGTCGGAGTTCTTCTCAAACCATCCGCCACAATAGAGAGTCACTTGAAAGGACCATCCGTTGAATTCGAAAATTGCCCATGTGGCGTTGAGAAATGCCGTATTAGAAGCTTCCTTTCCTTGCCAAAGTATTTGATTGTTATGTTTCGTCTTTTCCATAACGCTGGATCGAAAATAAAAGGTCCGGCAATAGAAAGCGACTTAAGTGCAATTGTCAGTAACCGAGTCTACCTTTATAAACTTCTCGGAGTTATCTCGCACTATGGACCGTCCATTTCCAGTGACCTTTTGTTAAAAGCAAATGTTCCAACAATTACTTTTGTTGCAAGGGATGAACATGTTTATGAGGTTACCAACATTGCAGGGGATGTTTATATTTGCATTTATGAGTTGGAGTCTATTTAATAGAATAGTGTATGTTATTCGAACTACAAAGATTTCTTGCACTGCTCCATTGTATTAATTGTGCGTATATTAGTGATAATTATATCTTAATGTTGTATATTTGTACTGATCCTTGCATAATTATAATGAAGAACAATTTTCAGTAAAATTTTGAAACCCAATATGGTAATGTATTCAGCCTTTGCTTTCTTTCGCAGACATTTTTTTGCATATTTATGTCTTTGATTTCAAATACCCTTGCATGTTTAAAGTCTTTGACTATTGTTCTGATAAAATTTTTAATTATACTATATGTTTTGAATCTTACAGAATGGGCCGATTTCCACTCTGCCGTACTTGCGAAAAGCAAATTCGTGAGAAACACGTCCGAAATGCTACTGGAACTCTGTTTTCGCCTAGGTACCAAAAGTTTGCTCTCAGCCAAGGATTCGTGCCAGACGAAGCTGACAGGTTGCATGATGCGTGCTGCCGGTATCTTACCAAGTATTTGAATGGCGTTCCGGAAACAATACGGAAACCACAAAAACGCAGATGTCCTCAGAACGGAGACGAAGAGCTCGTCCCTGATAATGCTCCGCTCTATGATAGTTCCCCTTGTCAGTACAGCGATGTCAGCCTGTCGCCGATTCGTGATGTACCTCCGACTTCTGCATTGCCTACATTGCCACTCGATAGCAACGAAGGTCAAGCTGCTGCAGTGAGCGCAACTGAAAAGGTCATTGACGTTGGATACGAGCCTGCTCCATCGCTGGCCGTAAACAGTTTCTTTCCATTTGAAAAGGTATCCTAATGTAGTGTTTATTCCTGATTGGTTTGGATGCATAGAAATTGAACCAAAATTAAATACACCGTTTTTGTAGGTTGATGGACAAAAGAAAAAACCTCGTGGCACCTTTTAATCCTTGTCAGCAACATTTTGAGCCAGTAAGTCATGTTCTATATGCTCCAGTTTGTTCCTCCTTTTTAATATATTATAGGATATAAGATCTATTTTTTGTTTGCAGGGTTACTTTCCAATTCCACGAAAACCAACACCGTCGGAATTGTATGGGAAATACCGTGTCGAGTTTCTGGACCGCTCAATGTCAAACCCGGACGTAGAAAAATTCCTGAAGATAGAAACCACTCACCGCTTTGATGTTGCAAACGCAACCCGTGACCACAGGGAGGATAAAAAGAGGAAGGTCATACACAACCCAGATATTGATCTACCGGCGCGGGATTTAAACGTATATTCTTGCAGTGAAGTAAATGCTGCTGAACAAATTTTCTTGTCCAATTCGCACTGTGCAAGGACCTTACGATGCCCCAAAGATCATTTGGGGAAAATGTCTGGGAAATAATGTGAAATCCCGGAAAAATGTATTGTATTGTATTGTATTGTAAGTTTGAAAGATCATATTTGTTTGTAAATGAATAATTCAAAATACAAGCAATCGTTTCTAGTTTGGCACAATTTCCTCATTTGGTCTTGTTTTAATCGATGGGACTTTAATAAACGCCTTGTTATGGAAACACTACTAATGTCCATATCTAGACTGGCGAATTACCTTTGGAAAATATTGAATATTGAGCAGTCGGTTTTTGCTGGTACGTAACATGCTGCTGATTGACTAGTCATATGTTTGTTTTAGTGTATTTATTTTTTACTTCATACGTCCAGTCTGAACATTTTTAGTAATTATTAATGCATGTATGTAGAAACAATTAGTTTTTCACTTTTGTGTCGTTTTCCGCCTCAATTCGGTTCATATCCATTCTAAGGCCGCTTTTAAAGGGGCCGAAAGGTTCCTCGTTGATTTACATTAACAGAATTGTCACGGGGCCTAGCAACTATTTTCATTGCCTGTACAGCAGTTCAAAGTTTAAATACAATGGTTTTCTTTGTGTATCTATTTTTTGCGAAAAACTGTAAAATAGCACAAATAATCGAATTAGCCTTAGATCGAATAATACTCTAACCCACTCGCGAATCCGGGAAAATAAGCTTAAAACATTAATAACTTTTTCTTGTGTGCAATATTCACTGGCTTGGTCATGCGAGGTAGTCCTTAATTTGCATATCTTCCACTAGTGGCTAAATAGACTCGTACAACTCGCCAGGGTTATTAATTAGGAAAAGTAACGTGCTTGTCTTGTCTCTCGTAATTTTATGAGCAAGTTTTAAGAATATTTAAATTCTAGGGCAGCATGCCATGTGACGGTTTATTTTGGGTCAATTGTTGTTGTACCTGACTCAAGCTCAGCGGAAATTGCTGCATTTGAACGAGCCTGGGGCAGTATTTACTTATTTGGATACGAAATTGGCATCCCGTTTTAGAGTAGTTAAGTCGATTGATAATGTTTTACAATTTATTCTGGTAATGAAATTATGAAAGAAAATAATTCTTATACCTAAGTTGCTGGGATCAAAATTGCTTAAAAATCGTTGCACAATGAGTGCAATTGATTTATCTAGTACCCGAAAATCGAAACGGACTTTTTGTTGGCATTCCTATCACATGAATATGACAATCCATTCTTCCATCGATGTCGACAATTTACAACTTAATTTGTTGAAGACCCCGATAGATTTTTCTTTTTCAAATGCCTCGAAATTAGGTTTCCTAAAACATTTCATACGATTGTTGTTTGCCGAATCATCGTTGCGGTGGTAGTAACTCTGGTGGTAGTTGAGACTGGCAATATACTTAAAACAATTTGAATAATTAAAATATACCTGATGCATGAATGCAAAGCTGTGACACTGTGTGATATCTACACGAACTCTCCTCCAGCATTTGGTGGCATGAGCACGGGTTATTGTCGTGCTTCCTACATCGGTTACGAAGTTGTTTTGTACCCCGGTTATTGAGAATAGGNCTCCAGCATTTGGTGGCATGAGCACGGGTTATTGTCGTGCTTCCTACATCGGTTACGAAGTTGTTTTGTACCCCGGTTATTGAGAATAGGGGGGAGAGGCTTGGTAAAGACGTCCTCTTGTCGTTCGGGTGCCACCTCGGTGGAAAAGTCAAACTCAACTTCGTCCAGAGTTTCGAAATCTGGAAGTTTTTGCATAAGTCAAAGATAAGCAATTGTCTTTACAAACAATAATCGACTCATTACAGATACAAAGTAGCACAATCTTATCAATATTATATTAAAAAACTTCAATATTTCCTGAAGGTCAAAATAGGGAGAAGATGGATTTTAGCCGCTGGTTGGATTGGAACTAAGGGGGGCAGCGGAACAAAATTTTCGAATTTTTTTTCAAGCGTGACCCCCCAATATGCAGACTTTTGTCTCACACTGCCCCAAACACGAGTTTTAAACATAGTGGACATTGACAAATTCTGGACAAGTTGGGTCACCCTTATAAGGCCCTATAAAAGTTGTACCAATCGACTCACCATCAAATTCGAAGCAACTTTTTCTCAGTTCATTTTTGTCTCATATTGCCCCATTCTCGAGATATAGACATGCCTTGCAACATTGGACATTGACAAATTTCTGACAAGTTGGGTCACCCTTATAAGGTCCCATAAAAATTGTATCAATCGACTCAACATCTCTTCTATTCGCTATTCTAGTCTTGTCCGAAGAAATGGCCCACCACAAAAGGTGACGTTAGATTTGCACCTAACGTAAATGCGTTGCATGCCACCGCCCACTGTAAAGTGGGTCCCCAAAACACCAAGTGGCTTTGGAGACGCGCCTAAGTCATGAGGGTGTGCTAAGTGGGATAGTGTCCCTAAATGCCAAGAGACTGGAACGGGGTCTAGCTCGTTTGAGTGAACTGGTTAGCTGCGTTGCGGCGCGGGAATGGGTGTTGTGGGACAGTCCCTCCCTTGGTAGGGGAGGCTTAAGACCCAACGCCTTTTCTCTATTTATGTGCTTTCTAAAAATCAAAACATTTTGAAATTTAATTTGAAATCAGGTGGTTTATAATTTTCTAGTGATCGCATACTGCGTGAAGAATCCTGAATTTGTAGTTTCACACAATATTTCACCTTCAGTACTTTAAAATGGCACAAGAGTTTCTCGACTACTCATTAGCGACCATTTCAATATATTTGAATTCGGCGCTGTGATAAACACAGATGAAAGTGCGATAATCGCCTTACAGGACCTTAAGCTTATTCCCACTCAACTTGATTGTCCACGGTGCGACTTTAGAATGTCAAAGGAAGAAAAACCTAGCTACAAGCTTGGGTACCGTTTTCGTTGCCACCGTCGAGCTTGCAATAAGTTTACGGTTAACCCACTCGAAGGGACATTTTTTGAAAACGTCCATATACCTTTTGTCAAAGCGCTCCGACTTATTGCATGCTGGTTTTTCCGAATCCCTGTAACACAAGCAGTGATTCATGCAGATGTTGACAGAAGAACGGCGGTAGATTTTTACTCGTTTTGTCGGGAAGTTTGTCGTGTTGTTCACAGTCACGACGAAGCCCAAATAGGTGGTCGCGGAGATGTTGTCGAAGTGGATGAGTCGCATTTGTTTACACCAAAGTAACACCGTGGGCGAAGAATGAGACGGGCTCTGTGGGTATTTGGTGGCATAAGTAGGCTGACAAAAAAAAGATTTGCGGTTCAGATATGCAATAAGAGAAGAAGGACCATATGGCCTCTTATGCAGCAACACAATGCTCAAGACACCTTTGTAATGAGTGACTCGGCGCGCATTTACCTCGGCTGTGAAGCGTTAGGATTTAGCGGTCATTGCGCTGTGAATCACTCAAACGAGTTTGTTCGCCAGTTAAACGCATTCGTGGCAGACGGAGACCCGAGGTTGGGACGTGTATTTCCGAACCTAGGGGTTACTAGTGTAAAATGCCACACTAATACGCTGGAAAGATCGTGGCGATTCCTCAAAGACTTCCTCCGAAAATGTAGATCGGTGGACATGATTCCTAACTATTTTGGCGAATATCTTTACCGTAGCAATATTTTGGGTGGTACGGCGAATAGACGAGACATTGAACTGCAAATGTTCATTTATTTTGATGACGTTCGGCGAGTTTACCCAGGACCACTACTTAAGCCAATAAAGGTTGATGAATGCGAATGCGATGTTTGCGAGTAAACTGTAGTCCACTCATGAATAAGGCCCTACCCTATTTACAATTTTATTTTCATTTGATCTCTATGTATCCCAAGTCGAGTTTATCATAAAATATATCCTTATCTATGCCCTTTTATTAATGCCAAGAATTTTTTCTTCCTTATAATACAATGAATTTAATATATGCCCCATTATTTAATTGCATGAACTGTAGGGATGTGACCCCTTCAAAAGCGTGCATTCTCTAATGATAATAAATGTGCGGATGGGAAGGGGCCACCCTCGTTAAGCTATGCAAAAACTCCACTCCAATGCACATTTATTTGAAGAGACGGGGGTGAGGCTTATTGCCGGTAAAGTCCCAATATATAATTGTCAATGTCCCAGGGCATGTCATATCTCGAGAATGGGGCAATAAAAGACAAAAATGAACTGAACAAAAGTTGCTTAGAATTTGATGGTGAGTCGATTGGTACAACCTTTATAGGGCCTTATAAGGGTGACCCAACTTGTCAGAAATTTGTCAGTCCAATGTTGCAAGGCATGTCTATATCTCGAGAATGGGGCAATATGAGACAAAAATGAACTGAAAAAAAGTTGCTTAGAATTTGATGGTGAGTCGATTGGTACAACGTTTATAGGGCCATATAAGGGTGACCCAACTTGTCCAGAATTTGTCTGTCCACTAAGTTTAAAACTCGTGTTTGGGGCAATGTGAGACAAAAGTCTATGTGTAGCCAATTTCAGCTCAATATTTTATTCCTATCGAGCTATATCGTGTTCAGCGACAGACGGGCAGCATAGACATAAGCATGAGAATCAATTTTGATTTACGTGGGCTGAAAATTAAGACATAAACGTACTTATCAGTCATCTTTGTTTACCAACAGCCCTATATTTCATTCCTGTCGGGAGATATCTTGTTGAAAATGTTCGTCTCCAACGTTTCTATGTCACTAAGACATAAATAACTTTGTCCCTATTTGTTTGTTTGGGTTGAAAATCATTCGGGTTTGTGCGAAGGGCCCAACTACCATGTGTAACAAATTTCAGCTCAGTATCTTATTCCTATCGAGCTAAATCTTGTTCAGCGACAGACGGACAGGATAGGCAAAAACATGAGAATCAATTCTGATTCTAAAAATGAAATCGAAACTAACAGAATACTCGAGGGTAACAGCAAGTAGCTTGAGCGCTTAAATTGCCCGAGCGTTTCACACATTAGTCTGTAACACGCATTCTCCGAGCGATCATACATAAATCCGCTTGGCGCTTCCACCTTTTTGTATGATTTAGCCACCAGTCTAGCTCAGCATTGAAAAAAAAACATTTTCCTCATGGCAGGAAATTACTTGACCTTTATCTCTTGAATGATTTACCCGATTCAAAATTAGCGACAAAGAGCAAATCTCAAGAAGGTCAGCCATTATCTGGTTAAAGAATTTTTGAAAATTTTTTAACTTTCAAGAAGTTATCGTCTTAATTTTAAAAACATGCAAGGAAGGGTTAACGAGACTAGATTTCTATTTCAGACTTTGTTTTATTGCTAGCTTGGTATATACGGACATCTAAAGGAAGTTTATTTCTCATTTTGCAATTGTCAGAATTAAAATTGGACGTCACGCTAATAATGTGTAGTTTATAGGAGCTCAACATCTGTAAAAATTAATAAGAATATATTTCATCAATGTCTAAACAGAGAAAAATTTTACAAACTTTTACGAGGTACAAGCCAATCTAATTGGTTTTAGCAGGTTGACCAGGTCATGGCGGGAAAAGAACGGGCTATAATGGATACAATTACGGGAGGGCATAGGTCTAAACACCGTAAACATTTTAGTTAGATATTATTGGATGTAGATGCTCGGTATCGGTTCGTTTTTTCATTCCGTTTCTGTATATTATCGCTGAACAGGTAGTTTTGTGCTGGATTTGAAATTTTTCCGTGTTTCATTTCAATTGTTTGTAGACAGATTTAAAGCAGGGGTCACGAAACCAGAAAGGTATTCATTTTAATGTAATTTTGTTCAAGGTCAAATATTGTCCATAAATGTTCCTTAAAACAGGTTTGCTATTTAGGTATATTAGGTATATTATAGTATATAAGCTCTTCGATTAAGATATATACAAACATTAAATCTTTTTACAAGTATTACCTGGCGTTTTAAGTTTTAGAACTTGAAATCCACTCACTGCAAAGCTTGTATCACTAATGTCACACGATCCATAGCAAAATGATAGTAGCAATGCTATTTTGTCTGATAAATACACTCCAAAACCGCCAACGACAGCTTTTTCCCCCCTTACAAATACTGTGAGTCTAAAGTCAGTAGGCTGGCACGGGTCTTGATATTCTAGTATGTCAACTTCAGGAATTACAAGCATGCCATTTATTACGACATTAAATTTTCGGATACCCTTGTCGGAATGAAAAAACTCTGCCGTATGAACTACGACTTGATATACTCCATTGCCGTTTAGTTTTATTTTGTAGGAAAGGCACTTGTTCGGATCTGCTTTCCTTATGTCGCCGTAAACTTGAGTTTTGTACATCATTTCCACGTCAGGGGAATTAACTGGGAGCTCCATTTCACAGTTACTCAAAGCCGTTTTGTTAAATTCTTTTCGGATTTTAAATTCGTCTTCAACATTTGCGTAGGTGGTTTCGCTTAAAAATTTCCAGATCAAATTATACGAAAAACTAAAGCCGTTCAAATTTATTCGCCAATCGTTACGGCTTGAAGTATTAGTGTCAAGTATTTCACAGTCTCCAGCATCTACATAATTCTTGCATATTATTCCATGCCAAACTGAAAACTCGCCACTCTTTCTGCATTCACTTTTGTGAAAATTAAGATCGCGGCAATCTGTAAAAGAGTAGAAGACCTTCAAAAGCAAAAGAGATACGGAAATTATTTGATAAATATCTGAAACAGTACCTAAATTTCCTTTTATGCATGTTCTGGATGGTAAGTGAAATTCGCAACCGTTTTCTCTACAAGAGCACATGTTTCCAGAATATTGGCTACAAGGTAGCGGGTAATTTTTGCGCAATGGACTTGGTTGCCTGCCCGAAAGTCCCCTTCTTTGTAGTTGGGGCATGTATGTAGGATAAACATTGGTGGCGTTTGCTGGAAGGTCAGCAAATTGTAGAACATGAAATGAGCTCATCACAAATCGATTGTTTGGTACAGGGCAATCTGCGTAGCATAAATCTAGCGTGGCATGACTGTGGTTAAGCTTAAGTTCTTTTTCTTGTCCGTATCCAATTAATGTCATCTTTTTGTAATCTTTGTCCGTCTAAATTAGTTAAAATTAGATTAAATTAAATCCTGATCAAATATAACTGCTTGATGCTTGAACATACCCATGGAGAAACGTCAAACAAAAGAACAATATCCAGCCCGAGATATGGCCCTTTGGTAATTTTAACGATGTCAAACTCGCTCAGAATAGTATGTCCATTGAATTTTACAGTAAATCTCTTAAAATAAAAATATTAAATTTTTTGAAGAACTGGTATATTATTAATAACAGATATAGTATCAGATGTTATTAAAAGCTGTTGTCGCATCCTTTCAATAAATTATTGTCTTCGTGTAGGGTTTTAGTTGCAAAAGTCGCCAGTTGCGACAGTATTTGCCATAAGCTTAAGAGTGGCCTAAATAGCCATAGAAAGCTGGAAATATTTCGAAAAGCGCGAGCCAGAATTTGAATTTGTATACAGCGTGCTGGAAATTCCGGCTAATAACTAACTAGCCCAAGTATTATTGCTGTGGTTGTTTGGTAATGATGACATGACTATTGATTGTTGATGTTGATGATATGATACCATATATTATGATGTGATTCGGTATCATTCCTCATGCAATAATGCATGTTTCAGAATCAAACTATTTATCAATTGCAGTATGAAATGAAGTGAATTGAGTCCTTGTTAGTTGGCTTTCGGGTAAAGTCTTTTAACGCTTTTCGTTTCCGGTCCGAGGTCAGAAGTGCGATTTTGGTTTTTGAAGCCCTCTTAATTCCCTCCTAAAACACAAAAACGTCTCCCCTCCCTCCCAAAGGGGCAAAAATGTTCTTCCCTCC
>JAHZNI010002062.1:0-21695 GCA_027744415.1 Seira ritae | reverse complement strand
TTATTTTGCCATTATCAGAATCTCACTTAGCCATTATAAGAACTTGATTTTAGCCATAATGAAAAATTTTTTTAGCCATTATAAAACTTAGCCATTCTCTGATGGAATCACTATTTCGTTTCTTAATGTTCCATTACGATTATCACTATCACTTCATCAGTGCACGTTACGAGCTTAGGTATGACTGAATTTTTTATTATGTGAACGTCGTATAAATATCTCACTAAGAATTACTTTATGCCTTTGAATACCTACGATGCAGAATTCATTCGCTACGCAAATGTACTGCACAATTTAGGTTGTTATATGTAATTTAAATGATGAAATTAGAGTGGAAGGAGCTGGCGTTGTCGCTCTCATTTTCCTCCATAAATCACAGACAACTATATTGACTTTGTTTAGAGGTGTGTAATACTTGGGGTGTATAATAGATCATTGGGGCAACAACAGACTCCAACGGGGAACTCGTACTGATTCATGATCAAGTGGAAATGTACAACTGCGGATAAAATTGAACTGGTTTCTGTGCGTATAGAGTCAATGTCATGTCAGGCTTCCATTTCCATGGATCTTCATCAACTCCTACAACGAACGACACACTTGGTCTTTTTGGCACTACCTCCTCGACGTCGACTACCAGGACCATTATCTCGAAGAAAGTGCAAATAAGTCACATTTAATTAATCATTATCATTCCTAAAAAGAAAATGCTGATTCATGTCTCGATGTTTTTCTGGAATTCATACTTTTAAGGCTAAGTAAGACAGTTTCCTTACAAGTATATTACTTTGAATACATGAAATTGAAACCGATGGGCGGTTAATTATTGAATATTCATTTCATGTTCACGGTAATTCTCCCAAAGCGAGCAAGGCAAACAATTTTCCCGTTAAGACTCAAGGTAATTGGTAAAAGTAGTCATAATAGTCATTCAAATCAAGCCAAACTCACAACTCAATTTTTTGGGTTCTACATCCTATCGTTTTGTAGGCGTATCCTACAGCAGTAATTTGTTTTTCAAAACTTTCGCGTAATAAGAAACGTAAAGAAGGTGGTGCAGGTGTAATATTTTATTTCGAGAAATCATGAACAGTCAGAAATACGAGACACTTGGCATGTCAAGCGAAACAAATATCCAAATCTCTACACGATGAAAAAGCAACAATCTTGTATATACCGAAAGGAATTTTGCATCGCAAACGAAAATACATTCCTGCAACAAACAGAACGGGATCTGACGAATAAAAATTGCAATTATTTTTGTTTTTGCTCATCTTCCTACTAAACTGCAAACTTGAAAATTGCAGCTCTTCCTGTTATCTTAATATCGTTTTCTTTGATGGAAAAACAGGATGAATTATTAGAGAAAACTCTTAGGCACGTTCTCTAATGCGCCTTAGGTATTCTCAGAAACCACACAGGGTTCAAGAAAAATAGGGGAGAATTAGTCTAACAATCAGCAATTCAAGCCTCAGTATTTTACAACTGTTTAAAAATCAATGGAGAAGAAAAGAACTACTGCGATGCGGATGCGCGTTGGTTAATTGTTGCGGGAAGCTAGCGAGCGAAGTGTTGTTTTAGAAGCAAATTGTGAGAAGAAAGGATGAATCGAATGGTGATAAGCAGGTGCCCCTGTATGGTCTCGATGACTGAGCTCAGATGTGGAGGTAGCGGTGCAGCTATTAGAAAAACAGAAAGGGGTGAAAGGTGCGTATAATTATAGCTTACATTGAATTTAACCGTTTCATTTAATGTTCACCCCTTGTAAAAGCATCAACGTTTTCGACGTTTTGTTTGCATTCTAAACAAACTTCGCTAATCCTTCCGGGTGATTTCTGTTTGTATTTGAAGCAATTCAAATGATATAAAAACGCATGAAACATGAGGGAAGCTAATTAATAAAAGGGCTTTCACTGAAAGCGAAATGAAAATAAACCCGGCTATAAACGGATCGTAAAATTATATGTGATTTTTTTTTATAAAAAATATAACTTCTCATGAAATTAACGAGCATAATCAAGAGAAAACAAATTGTTTTACTTGTCTTCAGCCTTTGTTTTTCTTAATTGCCGATGTCAATGCCTTTATGTAGGCACTAGTATGCAGAATGGAAATTCTCTTACTTGTTTAGCCATCCACATCACACATCAAAGTCTAGAAAGCCTATGCATTTCTTTGAAACAACAGTAATTGGACCAAGAAATAATTTCTGCTAATCATTTAGTTATGGGAATCAATAGGAAATTAATGTTTTCCCATGAGTTTTTTCACTTGAGTTGAAATGGAACACGACTCAATTCTTGTTGAACTTTTGAAACTTCGCATTCAGGTCCAACCGTCGCGTCGATAATATCGAGCTTCATAGTTCTAACGGTAATAGCAATAAGCTTTCCCTATACATTTCAGCACATGAGCATGTTTCTAGTTTTCTTGAAAAGTTCGGATTTAATTTGTCTTAAATCTACGTCTCTTATCAAAGCAAACGATCAAAATTTGCGATAACGAATGATAACATAAGGCATATTATAGAAAACAAGCCTTATTTTCTTGGTTTTTGTCGTGTCGTGAGCTGTCACTTTATTTTCATACATTCGAACGCTGACAAATTGTTGGCACGTTCATAGAACAAACCGCTCTCAAGTTTTAAAAGTTTTTTTTTCAAAACTATTATTCCATTACCAATACATAAGCATTGCAATTGCAAGAGACAAAATATAAAATGTGAATAGGAATAAAAGTAATTTCTAATTTCACGATTTACGCTTAACATTTCATTACTTCTACTTGATTGTTATTTTTGTAATGTGTATGTGTGTAGTTATGAAGTTTGCTAATGGTCCTTTTTATCCATCTAGGAAAAAATAAGTGGTCATCCGTTCACGAAACTCTAGAAAATAAGCAAGCACATTCAATAAAGTACCCACAAGCAAGGGTTATTTATACGCTCACGAGTTATATCATCGCTCACCGCATCTCAACTTGATTTCATCGTGAGATGATGATGGTTACTTTTTTTGAAATGTCAGCATACTCATTGGCACAACCCAAAAAAAACGCTACACAATTACAATCCCATTGGTCACTCTCAAATCGTTATAATCGTGTTGACAGAAATAATAGATTTTTCCTTTGTACCTTGTCAATGGGGTCAGTAATAGAAATAATGAATAACGTAATGAATTCAATGAAACGAATTTAATCTTGCCTCTTTAATATTAATGCATTATTTACACTTCAGTTTGAAGAAATCATTATATTTTTATCTTGATAGAAACTTAAAAAGCATATACATAAAGAGATAACCTCGAAGAGTGTTTTTCAGACTTTCAGAATTTTTTTCTATTTTCTTTCAATTATGCAACATGATACTCGAAAACACTCACAAGTCCCAAATTCCAATTGCTTTCAATTGACAGGTCCTGAATTTGAGCATTAAATCCATTAAATTCATCACAAAGACCCAGCCATCTAACATTCAAGCTACATATTTATTGCTTTTTATGCCATTTAAAAACTAATTCAAAATCAGAACAAAACTCTAAGTTTATTTATATTTTCAAAAATTTTGTGGATGTACTATTGAAAATATCGTGCGTTTACGATAACAATCTCTTCAGAGTCATTATTACATAAAAACGTCGAAGTGCTAATAAACATGGTGCTACCTGCGTGGCAGGCATTTCAACTTAAAAGGCTAATTTTCAACAATTTTACGAGCATGTTCGCTAACAAACACCCTGAGCACAACCTAGCAATTAGGTAATACATAATGGATAGGTAACTGATCCTACAAAAGCGATTAGCTAATTGACAACAATAGAATATAAATAAAAGCCTGATGGCAAGCATAAAAGTACTAATTTTTCGCGAGGAGATGGAAAAGTTTTTATAAAGTTTGAAAAATAGGCCACCCATAGCAGTGCCAGTCGGCCTATCCAAACACGTCAATATTTTGTTAAAACATGGTACTTAAGTACGAAGACTCATGATTAAAATCGAACACAAGTAATTTTCATGCTTCTAGACATCGATATTCATATTACATTTTAAGCTAATGAAAATGTGCATGGACAGTTTCATGTTCCCTGCAGTTTTTGTTGCTGAAAAAGAATGTGTTATACTGTAAATTGTCACATGTCTAATTCTTTTTCATTGCGATAATTTGCAGGTGTCAAATTAAAACCAAATAGTTTACGTGAATTATTGGTTCATTTCCACTGACTTTTCTCGCTTGAAGTCTCCGCATTGTATGCAAGGGTTTCAGAAGGGATGATTTATTTTCTATTGTTTTATACACCACAAGTAAACGCTGCGTTATTAATCGTTCCAGTACAAATGGAGTGAAATGAAGAATACAATTTGAAATATATCTACTAAATCAGGTTACGTCTGCGTCCATTCGACTCGCACTTTCTTCAGTCAATTAAAGCGATTAAAATTTTACTCCGTTGACACAAAAAAAATTACCTTACTCCTTTTCTGCTGTGGCCGTCCGAACTACCTACTACCTACGAGCAAAATAAGAACATGTCAGCGGAAAATGCCACATTATTGCATAACATTTTTTAACCAAAACATTTCGGTAATGCTTTAATCTGTTCATTGACCAACGTCTTGAAGCTCTACGTGGGAAAAAAGGACCAGAGGACCACACGCTTTGTTTGACTTTTAAAAAAATTCTAAAGATGGAAATAGCTTGTGGTAATGCATATATATTGATTGTTGTTGTTTGTTGACAGAAAAACCTAAATTTGAAAGCGTAAAAGTTTGTTTTCAAGTAAAAAATGTAAAGTTAAAGCAATCTCATCGTTGGTCATTTTTCTCAGTATTTCTTTCATTTCCCTTTTCCTCCTTTTGCTTTTTTGTCACTATACAATAATTGCATCTTCTGTTTACATCTGTCGGCAGTAAGAGCCTGAAAATAAACAAAATTTGGTGATTTTCTAAATAAAAATTTCCCTTTCAGAATAGTATATTTTTTTTGTAAAACTGAAGATGAAATGCGGATGTAAGCTATGTAGTTGCTGCCGCAAAGAGATAATTGCTGCACATGCACGATTCGGGGTAAAAAGGGGTTATAGAAACCTAATGACCGATTTTCAGAGATTGTCAACTACAAATGACCATTATAGTTCTCATATTACCCACCTTGTGTCTCTGGGTGAGTTTCAGTTTGCTTCTACCTAAAGCTTGCGTGCCGTGCTTGTTTTATCAGAAAAACAAGCCATGTCAATTTTCATCTTGTCACTAATGTCCTCTGAGAATAAAATAAAAATTTCGACCCGAAATGCTTCTCCATGAATAAACTATCATCATTATATCATCATCATCCAGTTACTGTTTAATGAATTGAAAAGAAGGGGGAAAAGGTAACATTTGTACGACTTCAAAAGACCACTCTAGTGAACAAAATGCAGCCATATATCTTGAACTTGAATGTAACCCTCCTCTTTATCCACAACTCATAGCTCTCCTTCTTAAGGACATGCATTACATGTACAACCTGTCCGTGTATAATTTATCTCATATCCTATTTCCGGTTCTTAAAGGGTAACAGTCCAACCCCGACCCAACGTTCGTTGCTTTATACTTGAGCATCGAGGCAAGCCTGGAGACGTGCTCTGCTGTTGTCCAAACACCACTTGTTTCAACCTAGAAATAGTCGAAATCCCAAGAAATTCTATAAAAACATAACCTTTTGTTATCGTTTTCGAACGTTGAGTGCGTATGTAGCAAAACAAAACTGTTTCTTTTTATTTCCAATCCCATTCAGCTTTTCCTTTCAATGAGAAAATACGCTTCGTTAATAATATCTAAGAATTATAAAATATAGATTAGGCAGCTTGGTTTGAGAGTTCAAACACGACTTTCATCATTCTCTTTCATCTACAGCATGTACAGTTACATAACACGTAGTACTTACAGCATTCACAGTTCACCACTTTCCCTTTTAGTTCATTCCTCACTCTCGTGTGTCGGTTGGCACGTCAGGGCTACATTATCGTGATGGAGGTGCAGCAAAGGAAGCAAATAATGGGAATTCGGCGGTATTCATTTTTCCAGGCATAGTTTTCTTTTACTTTACTTTACTACTCCAGCTTGACAGGTGCGTGAGAGGGGTTGTGGAAATGTATCGAGAAAATGGTACGGTTCAAAAAACCACGCTACATGCATACACCATTGGGACTGGGGAAACTACAAATAATGTATAGTAAATACAAATACAAAAGCTTTCATCGGAGTTCACCCGGAATAATGCATTACAACCGATAATTCGATGACTCAACGACAAATGTCTATGTATACACGGAATATGTAAGTGAGTCATTTTCTGCATTCTCTCAACAAACCTAAGATGCAATACATTTTAGAAGTCAAAAGTCGACAATAAGGAAAATTCTGCATTTCCCTGCTGGAACAAATTCTCATGCTTGCAGCAAATTTAATGTTTTCAATAGGAATAGGAAATGGCATGCTTTGTTCGTGCACTTCAACTTCGGCTTCCGCTTTTTCAGGCCATGGAGTCAAGGAACTTTTTCTTTTCAATTACGTTCATTCTTACTTCCGTGCGACGCAGATGAAAGTCAGTAAGTCAGGTCTTGCATTGTTTCTTCATTCTTGTACGTAAAGTAAAAGGGGTTTTATTTGGAAATTTCATGGGAAGGTTCGAACTGCTTGCATTTGTCGCAGATAATATTCTTGCATATCATAGATGGTAACATTGATGCTAGTTTCTTCTTGAAAAAATTTGTGTTAAATTTTAAAAGTGATTTTAAATTTTAAATGTTTGTTTTGATAAACCACGCAGGGTTTTTAAAAAGATTTTTACGAAAGGCCAGCTACGGTACAAGAAATCAAGGAAAGTGTGAGCAGAAGCTAAGAAACAAGACGACATGAGAGTTTGTCGCTTGGTTCTTCGAAATTTTTATGTCAGTAGATGCATGACGCCAGAATGATTCTGACTAGAGAAGATTTAGACTACTTGAAAGTTTACTCGTACAGTGACAGTGACATCAAAATACATAAGTATATGGCTTTCTTATACAAAGTGGCCTAAGATTAGCTTCGAGTGCTCATCGTAAAAGATTTAAAAGTGCTTGTTTCTGGAACATCCTTTTCTTCCCGCACCGGAAGTACTGCACCCATTAATAAACCAGCCATGTGGAGGTAATCCTTCTCATCATAATTGGAGAAGCGAGTCAGTCATTACCAGACACATTGCCAGTTACGGTTTTCTGAAAGAAAAAGTCAGTCCAAGCTAAGCCAACCTCACCACCACAACGTAATCTAATTTTTTATTTCATTTTCTCAAAAATAACTACTTTATACTACCAACAGCCCATTCCACGATTTTTTACTTTACCCACTTGCTACATAATAACAACCAAAAAAGTGCACCTGGCACCTGCCCACCCTTTATGAATTTCATACTACGTACGCATGCATCATTTTGTGAATCATTCTCATCCTGTCTTTTTTACTACCCTCCTCAGCTCAACCTTGCTGTCTATTTTACCTTCCCTTGCCTGATTATTACTTCACTTTTGTAATAATTTTTTGGCTGATACATATATTTTTCTTTTTGTAGAATATGTAACGAATGAAATAAGATTTTTTTGGTACGTGCTCAAAAAGTAATTTTCATAAAAAAATTGATATATTTTCAAACTGAAAACACTTATTACATGAAGACTACACAGTACATTACATTCTTACAAATTTTTTATCAATCCCATCACATCACCATCAAAAGTACAGGGGAAAGAAGCAAAGGAAGCGTAAACACCAAAAATCCAGCCAGCAAAGTGGTTTATCGAAAAACCAAAATAATACTCTGCATTATTATATTTTTCATGAAAAGAGTTCAACAATCAAGTACAACACTTGCAAAATATTCAAAATGCAATGCAAAAAAAACAAAAAAATACTAAAGATGTTCACGTT
The DNA here is from genome assembly GCA_027744415.1 of Seira ritae. Lineage (NCBI taxonomy): Eukaryota > Metazoa > Arthropoda > Collembola > Entomobryomorpha > Entomobryidae > Seira > Seira ritae. The sequence continues at coordinate 13,751 of JAHZNI010002062.1, read as the reverse complement.
CAAACGGGATTAAGCCATCCATTCCCAATCCACTATCCACGAAGAGCGCATCATTACTATTACCATTACGGAGTGAGCAAATTGAACAAATTTGCAGAAAGGAAATCATTCAAATAAAAAAGAGCAAGAAGATTCTGCTGAAGTTAATTGAACGTATGAGGATATAATAATCACAGGAATCGAGATCTCATCGCATCGCCATCACATTCCCCAGTCCTCAAAAATAGATACATATAACATTTTTGCGCACTCGAATTTTTCTTTGCAGTGCAGACCTCAAACTTTAAACCTTGATGTAGACGTAAATAAAAATAGTAATCAAAATACTTCATCTTATTTTGCTGTGAAACCAAGTTCATTTTAGGAAGATTTAAAACGAAGCCTTCTTAGGAAGATGAGTACCTACACGACTACGAGGAGTACATTATCGTTCGTTCTGCTACTACTTCATCTACATTTTACTCTTCGAGTTTACTCTAGCAGCAACCGTTTCTTTCTGCCTAAACGCAGTCAAAAGGAACGCTTCAGTTTACACCCTGAATACATGCATTCGCGAGAATAGGTAGTATGAATGCATGATGCATGCACGCTGACGGCTGACGCAGCTCTTCTAAGTTAGTTGGAAGACTTCTTTACAGGGACTTGCAATAAAAAAACAGACGAAGGAAATCAGCAACAGCAGCAGCCCCTCTAAGTCTAAATGCAGTAGCTTTTTCTAATGCAGCCTCCTCGGCAAGTTAAACGAATTCAGCGATCCGACAAAGTAAAAGAGCGCACTCCGTACTGTACAATATATTTCTACTTCGTCGTTTTGTATTGTAAATAGATACGTAGGTATAGCTCGTTTGGAAAGGGTACTCTTTCAAACGCGTCAGTTCATTGCGCAGCTTTAGGTAGTCGCCTCAGTCTGCGAGCGAAGCGACTACAATCTAGAAGGGTTCTTTATGTGTGGAGGTGTAACAATGTAAAAAGTTTTCATGAGCAAACGAAAGTTCATAAAAAAAGAGATTGGGAGTTAGAAGCCGCTTGTGCATGAGAATTGATCATTGCTGCCAAATAAATGAGCAAGCCGTAATAAGTTCATGAAGGGAAGGAAGAAGGGCTCCTGTGAGTTTACATGCGGTTGTTGTAAGTTGTGTTGTGCGTGAAGAGAACCGGATATCGTGCTAATATGGTAATCTTGTCCCTCGCTCTGGAGAGGAAGTAAAGGTGATGTTAGGCTGAGACGCTTTGTTTCTTCAAGAGTGTAACGTTTGTTTCTTGAACAGATAGCAGATCGCGACCGGAAAAGTGCTTCCTTAAGAGTGAATACACGATTTTAGATTGATATTCTTATTCATTTAACATCGAATTTTTCAGAAAACTGGTAAATAAATTCTAGCATTTGATTGCATTTCAATCAAGTTTGAGTGAATGAGAAACAGACTTTTGAAACGATCATGCATTGGGATAATAATTCCTCAGAAAATCTCCAAACCTTTCCCAATACAAAATTCATATGAGTGAATGAACCACTATGAAATATATCCGAAGGATTAGGGAGTCCTGTGGAAGTGATTTAGTTAATTTGTGTTCATGTGTCACTGTAAAAATTGCGCGTGACAGTGAAAATGATCCCACTTGAGAGATTTCGCCGCTCGCGCGGCACCTTTTTCCATAAACGATGTGCTTCCAGTTGGCTTGTTAAAGGCCTCCAAATAGTTTTATTATTGTTGTTTTTAACTCCGTCATCTAACGGTAAGTGAATAATTATCCGGATTGGATTATGGCATAATATAAACGTACTTGAATCGGCATATTTTCAAAGGAAGAAATTCATTTTGAAATTGCATGCTTAATTTCTCTCTTTCCAATGTCGGGCCTTGCCAGTTGCCGCAATTGCTAATGCCATAAGTCTCAGGAATGCAAATTAGGTATTCATGATGAATGGATTGCTTAAATGAATGTTATGGTGTAGGGCCATTCGAATCATTAAACGACTCTCCTACACCATTAGCTAAAAATCTCCCTGATCATTGCTCAAAATCCCATTTTCAGTAATTATCATCACTTTTTTTGAAGGATAGTGTAATTAGTCCTCATAATCATAAGGGATTATCGCACCGAGACCATTAGGCCGTCGCGTAGTGCGTCCATCAATTATTCTCAATGATTCGAGCCATAAAAACATTAACGAGTTGAGTACATGTTTTTTGAGTTCAAAATACAGAGATAATTTGAGCATTGATAAAAAGGTAATTAGGATTAAAAATAGTATGTAATACTCTACAAAAGGAATTGCATAAATCTCCTCAATGGATGATTCTTGCTCGAAAGAGGGAGGTTAATGAATTATCATTGAAATTGAAGCCCAATTGAAAGGAACAATGTTTGAATCGAACCGATCATACAAAATGATTGCGAATAATTTTTAAGAAGTTGGCTGCACCTGTAATGCATAAATGTGGGGGATAGATACTCTTGAGCAATATGAATTTCATTGAGAGGAGGACTTTAATTGAAAAATGGAATTCTTTTTTAATTTGCGTTGCTCACCTCACCTCCATTCAATTTCTGATGACGGCGCGGCAGCCGCTTCGGCTCCGCACCGCACGTGATGATAACGTAACTTATTATGTTGACTTTATCTCCATCCATATTTCAAAATCTAGGTAGTTCTTTTGAGATTGTATTTTATAAAACTCAAATGATGAAATAAAAACAAAACACGATCATAAGATTTTCCACTATTTTTTCAAAAAAAGAACGTAGACAAGTCCTTATCATATTTTTTAAAATATCTTTTTGGCTCTTACCAAAACACTGCTTGAATGTGGTTAAAAGTGAAATTTTATTTTGACAGTTGAATAATTGGCTTTCATCGTAATACTAACATTTCATACCTTACCATAAAGCCTTTGAATTACTTAAATCGTAATATTTTATGAGTTAGTACTATTTTAAAAATCATTTACCTCCCCGAGTAATATAGTAAAATGGGTTATATGTTTTATTGAATGTTTCTGGGGAATGTTCGAAAGTTCCCGGGTAATGCCCGTTTATGACAATGAATGTAGTGAGCGGACAATTTAGCTTGATGTTCAGCCCCAGCGGGCCAGATAACGATTGATTGCTTTATTTTCTCATCTCAGATTACATCTTCTGTCATTCTCATTTCCTTTATCAGTACCTAGTCACTAGCATCTGGCAAGTTGTTGTCATCTGGCAGATATTATTACATCATTTTTATATTGTTCTTATTATAGCTAAAGGACGTTGTGTGAAGATGTACAAACGTTTGTCATTAACCTAAAGGAATGCTTCTTAATCAATTTAGAAATACCAATCTCAAGGATGAGCAGAGAAGCGATACAAATGACGAATAGAATGATGTCATAGACATCACATCTCCCTACTTTGGAAAGACTTTTGTTATTCAAAAGTTTTTTGCTAATTAAATGGCTGAATAATCGCTTCTCTCTTCATTTACAAGGTTCATTAAAATTTGTCTACATCGAATTGAATTGAATTTTTCTATGTGATGTTAGTGTTCACTACTTATATTATCTTGATCCAATAACCTAAAGGAATGCTTCTTAATCAATTTAGAAATACCAATCTCAAGGATGAGCAGAGAAGCGATACAAATGACGAATAGAATGATGTCATAGACATCACAATATTTTGCCAGAAAAAAGTATGAATGGGAGTCGAGTTTTAAGGTTTGTGTAGCTTGGGCTTGATCGTTGATTGATACTACATTAAGGGATATACCATACTGCCATTGTCGCGTTGTCGTCATGTTTAAGCTCGGGTGATGATGGATGCGAAAAATTAGCGAGGAAGAAATCCTTTCTAAACAGAATTTGGAAGGATTTTCTACAAGTCCATCATAACAAGAAAATTATGAAAAAAATCGCAATTAGCTTAGGAAAAATCAACAGTACTTAATACATCATCATTATGATTTGTATAAAGCGTCTAGAGTGATGCACATGTGCTTACTTCCGTTCTAATGAAAAATTATCTTTTCGCTAAAAAATGTGAAAAAGTGCAGGAAAATTTGCCAAAAAATGCGATGACAAAGTACTTTAGATATCCACAAAATATATTCCATTTTCTTGATTTTTTTTCTAAAAAATCTTCATGTTCCGCATGCATAACAATGAGGTGACTCGTTCGTAATTTAAGTTTTTGGATTACAGCGCATACATATATTACTCCTTCAAGTTTAAAATGTGGTGTCATGTCATGCTGACGACGAATTGTACCAGTTGCTTGTTCAACTGTCGTTAAAAACGATCATCATGAGGGGACGACGAATAAGTGAAGGTACTACTGCGCATAAAGTATAGATGCGAAGGAGCTTAGGACAAAAAGAAATAATAGTCTTGAAAGGTGGGCGCAGGCGCGGCGCGATGCCTTCAATCTCATTTTTTCCTAAGTAGGCAGATGATATTGGCGTGGTCCTATTATAAATTCTTCATGTTGTTTTTCCATTAACTTTTTGGAGGTAAAATAGAGAGAATTCATGTTAAAAAGAAGAGAACAATCAAAGTGAATGACTTAACATGCATGATTATCAGAAAACAAAAGGAACTCGGCCCAAAAACACAGTACGTGGCATACCGTAATAAAGAGGAGATAAAACAGAGGATGCTAAATTGATGATGATGATCATCATCATCATTCAAGATGAGTCAGCTCAAAAATACATAGTATTGTAAAGTGATAAGTGACTTATGAGGAATTGACGACATGCATGCGTTCATTATAAAAAACAAAATTTTTTTATTCGAATTTGCGTGGATTTTTATGCTCATTGCACATCATCTATGCATCACCCATATTGATTGTGAGATATTTTTCTTGTTAGAAAAAAAATTAACGATAAAAATCTGTTTTTATTGTTTACACAAACAAGAATGCTCACATTTATCCATAAAAAGAAAGGAAACGAAGATCCTAAATAATCATGAACGGTTAGATTTATAATTGGGCATGGCTTCAGATTTTGAACATGTTATTATTATTGGTTGCCAGCGATGGATGACTGACTGAAAGACGGGGGCAGACGTGCAGAAAAAACGTATTGTTTTCATTCTTCCTCCACTACAGTCTTCTTCCTTTGAAACCCACAGGATGCTATTCGAGAGATCCGTATTCATGCCTTTTATTGGCTCTACATTTGATTTACTGAGAAATATAAACAGTGGATTTTATTTGCTCATCAGTCAATAGCAGTTAAAGTGGATTGAATTATTTTAAGGGAGCACTACTTCCTGATTTTGAATATTCATTTTTGTAGTACAAATCAAACATTGAACTTTCTCAAGTAATAAAACTATGAGGGGGATTGATGGATAGATTACATCATTTGACAGCCAATTTTATTTTAAATTAATAAAAATGTCCACAAAGTCAATTGCAATTGACAAATTTTCTTACACGTTTCGAATTCGGAAGAGGTTGTGCGGTGGGTGATGTGCTACCTCCATACCTTTTTTATTCCTTATGCCAAATTTTCAAACGTGAGTACTTCCTGAATTAAGTATTCATTTCATTACATCAGATTTAGAGCAAAAGTTTTCAAGTTGAAATGATAACACTTGGATTATGTATTTCACCACTTTCAAACTAAATAGGGATCTAGCCCTGCACACTCCCAATCAAGATTACATACTTCGAATTAAGGCCGACAAAACAAAAGTTTTGCATCTGAGCAACATGGAAGATCCCGTTTTTTGTGGTTTACCTGATTTTTCATGCTCATTCAGTTCTATCAAGAAAAACAAGGATTAGCATGCAATTGTTCTAATGCATGTAATGTACCTAATGCAATTCATGGTTTAATTACAGTAGCCGATTTGTGCATTTTACTCTAGATTACGCCTCACGCCTACATCGCTTTTTTCTTATTGAAGTCGACTCGCCGTGCCGGTAGGTCTTGTGAAGTCACTTTGAGACCAACAAAAAGCCTACTTTTTTATCTGTTTTAGTACAAAAAGGCAGAGATTGCCATCCTTTACTTCTTTTCTTTGCACAACAAATTTTTGCCATGAAATCCTGTTCAGTGAGCCTTCAGCAGAAAAATTTTTACCGTCAAAAAATATGTTTATCCACTTTAATAAACGGATGAAAGGCTTAATGTGCGTAGAAAATCTGTAACAGGCCTTTTCCTATGAACATTACTGAGCTAAAAAAGGATTTTCTAAAGGAAAAATAACTTTTTAGCGGGATAACATTTGTTATGTAAAGAGGTTCTATTATTATCATGTTACGAAAATGTATCAAGATCTTACATTTATTTTCAGCGACAACAATTACACCTGCCTCCCTTATACAGATACAGATTATGATTCTTTCACACCTGTACAATATTTTTGCTAACTGTTTCTCTTCGCGGTTGATAGGAGTAAATATCTTGTGCAGAAAGAAAGGAGGCTGCTCTTTTTTTGGCGCAACAGAAGCAACAACAACAACCGAATATAAAAAATATTTTGACAAGATTGACACTTTTGTGACAGGTAACGGAAGCATAAATTATCTGGCGTATCCGCACAGCTAGATTCACTCAAGCCAAAAGCCAGCAGCAGAGAAAAACAGCCACAGTTTCTCAGTAGAGTCACCATTATCATCATATCAGCCACCATCATCCATTCCTTAATGAAATAAAGCAAATGAAAAAAATTTCATTTTAAATATGGTTGATTGCTCTTCGCATACATGTGCAAACAGAGACCCTTTAAGAATATAAAAAGGAGGAGATATATCCTCATTGCAAGATGACAGATTCTCGTCACCAATCTTGTTTCAGTTGTTTCTAGATGACGATGATAAATTATGATCAAAGGACACGTTCTGTTCTGCCGACATTGGTAGAACCAGGAAATCGGTGCAAAAAAACAAGTTGCAAAACAAAAGGATTTTTTTGTGAATGAGCAGGGCAAAAGTGAAAATATATCTTCATCTTCATTCACTTCTGATCCTTTTGGCAAATTGAGATTTTTTTGTGCTTAATTGACCGTTTTGCTAATTACCTAATAAAAAGCATGAAACGCGAGAAGAGAAATGATGGATTACTACCGATAAAACAGGTTTTGTTTGTGATGATGACAATCTTGTATAGCTGCTCGAGAAAAAAATGAATTCGAATTTGCCCTTTCGATTAGCGCGAGCTGGTGAATTATTGAACCTCCCTCAAACGATGAAAGTTTTTTAATGGAATAATAAACATCTTTTTAATGTTTAATGGTGGTGTATGTGTCAAAGGAGAGAAGAATGCAAACATTTGTAAAAGGCAGTTTAAGAACAACATGTAACGGAGGTTGACTTGACACGCTGAAGATGTTGTTGATGATGTGACTGTGATACAGCAATTCCTGAAGGGTGGGCCAACCTAACCTGTCACTTTCTTGATGAAATATATTATTGCGTATTGTACGTCTTGGAGGGAGACGATGTGCGATTACCGGTTTTTTATTCATCCCTTCAGCCGCAAGACTCATGTTAACATTTTCATATCATATTTTTCATGTGCTGAGACGACAAGGGAAAATTGGATTGGAAAGAAAAGAGATAAATTACGAATTGAGAGGATGAAAGCAAGAAAAAGAAAAATCGCTTTTTGTAATTTTTGCCTTAGAGTTTGAGAGTCGACTATGTATATATCGTCTCAGGGGGAATTCTTATTATTCAACCTCTTTTAAAAATGTTGTCGATTATTAGAGCCACATGATTGTGATTAGAAAATTGTGAGACTTCTTAATCATCAGCACCCAACCAACATGCAGCCACACCGGATACACTCCCTCTCTCTATGTCTGATTCTGATACAGTTAGATAGGTACTGCTGACTCTTAATAATATGATTGTTTTGTTAATTGTGATTTGTTACCTTTCATTTACTTCATCTTCAATACATGTGGCAATAATATTTTTGATTGTTCGGAGAACATCACATCACATGCGTTGCATTCATGAGCCCACAAACAAAAATGAATTGACTTTTATAGTGCAAAATAAAACAGTAGGAGTTTTGAAATGGAATAATATGAAGTAATTCTGAAGAAATCCTTTTATTTTTGCCTGAAGAAGTCGATATTGCAAAACAAATGCAACCAAGTTATTTTTTTCTTATTAAATTTTCATGCTGTTGGGGAAAATATGGAGGCAAGAAAAAAAGGTTTGTTTTCATTATCAAAATGTAATCATATCCAGGCCAAAGTTTGGGTGGAACTTTTTCATGCAGTAAATCATAATGCAATCAAAGCGTAATATTTTTATTGTAAAGCTCCTTTTTTTGTTTGTGCACTCAAACTCATTATTATTATTCAAAGTAAATGTGAAGGTACTTGACTCTTCTCTAGGCGTAATTATAAAATTCCATTGATCTCATGTTCATGCTGGCACAATTAAAAGATGGTGGGTGAGTAGCAGCAGAAGATGGGCCAAAAAATTGACTTTTCTCATATTCGATTTACGTGATCATTTGATCAGCCTGATTCATGATTTGCTCATTAGTGACGGGTCCAAAACTAAAAGTAAGTATGCAAACTGACAATGAGTTGTGGGGTGGCGTGACAATTTAGTTTTGCAAGTTCTTGTTCTCTTAGCTATTCAAACATGAATTGTTGATTTTCTTAGATTAGCCACTTTAAAATATATTTTTGTCATTTGCTGACGACGATGACAATGCTAATCATTGAAAATGTGCAGCCAAGTGACAATGTCATTTCATTTTCCGATAATATGACTTTCGTGAGACTTCGTGTGCTCGCAATCTTCATTTCTACATCTACCTTCTTGAGATACATTCATATTTTTTCCGAAATTCGCTCTTGTTCTTGTATTTGAATCAAAGTAGCAGAGCAATGACAAAGAAATTAACAAGGACTGACTTGACAGAGAGCAAAAGTGGTTTATGAAGGAGAAAAATTGGATGAAAATGGGTGTGACAAAATTTATGCTTCAGATTCAATTCTTATTTTTCACTTTCATCATCACTCATTCATGATCAAGTCGGAAAAAATAGTTTTGTCGTAGGAAAAATAATAATGAGTAGGCAAAATGATAATGTCGTAAATGATCATTGTATTGACGAGTGACTGACTAACGACACCTTGACATGGCGCTGCACGAGGAGTAGACGTAAGCATTCTAAACTCTCTGGTGTGCTGTGTATTTTAAAGTTAATCCATAAATTATCTGTAAAAATCATCTGATAAAATTCATAATTTTTATCTGTCTGTAACTCGCTCGCTCTCTCAATCAGACAAAAAAAATCGTTTATCCGCATGATTAATTTGTCCTACGCAATCGTAGAGAATGCAATGAATGATAAGTCGGAAAGAAAGGGATTTTAAATGATATCATCTTAAATATATTTTGAAAGGCTCATTTCGGCTGATGTACTACGTGAACAGCCTCCTTTAAAAAAGGAAAAGGCAAGTTGTTCTACCTTAAAACACTTTTGTTTTATTGAATCAAGGTAATTCTTGTCAGGTTTTTTCTCATGTTCAATTTCATTTGACAAAACCTCAAACAACGTTTTACTGCCATTTTGGCATGCTCTACTTGGATATGAAAGCCATAATAATCTCTTTAACTAGTTATCTGAGGTTTTATATGAAAAAAAATTAACTTTTGAATGTGTCTATAAATCCATATTTTCCGGATTCACGTTTAAAATTTTTAGGCCAAACGATATACGCCTGTATTAAAGCTCTGATTCCCATCCAATTCGTTTTATTAGATCTTCATATCTTCCAATCTACTCGTCATTGTTTAGGAAAATTTCACGTTCTTCAGAACGCAGGAGACGCAGAATGTTAATTATGCTAATTATATCTCTATCTATTTTATTACACAAATTAAATTAGGATGCCTCTGTTTGTCCAGGTCGCGTTTGATTTTATTATTTTGTTGTTCTAGATTAGATAAGATTCAATTAGGACAGAAATACGCGACTCGGTTCATAGTTCTTAGTACAATAATGAGGAAGGTGTATCGCTCAAAGTTTTGTTTCGTTCAAAATTTGAATTTGCATGCACACTAAATTGGAGGACCTCTGTACTTAATACACAATATCTTGTGGCTTGTGATATTTTAGCAGGATTTATCCTCAGTAGATAAAAAATTATCATTTCATGATCATAAAACTATGACTTTGACGCTTTCAGTTACGGATATGATGGCTTGATTTACATACTGATTGATATGTATGTAACCAATAACCATCTTAAAAATAGCGTCGACCCGTCTGGTATTCAAAATAGATAATGTCCATTCCATCTAGAGTTACCCTCATGAATAGGTAGGTATGCATCTCCTGGTTTGAAACGACTTTCCTCGAGGATACATTGTGACTTTGAAGTGGCAATAAAAGGAGCAATAATTAGCACGATATTGTGCTCTGAATAGAGTCTCATAATCAATTTCCTCAGGGATATTGTTAGCACACACGTTCATCTCAATTTTGTTCTCCTATTTATTATCAATGCAATGCTTATGATTATGATGATCATCATGATGATAATGATGGTCCGCATCTTTAGACTTTCGTTTTGTTACGAAATTCTACATTTTCAAGTCAAGTGTATTTCATTTGAGGGCAAACAGATTTTTTTTAGTTAGAAGACACCATAATCATGTGAAGGGAACTTCACGCTTTGCTTACAAACTTGACAAAAATTTTGGTTCTTCTGTACCCGTTTGACAATCGTGAAATCCCGATTGGCTCGATCTTGTCTTCCACTTATCAACTACGGCACATTATTATCCCTTTTTCCTCCTGATAAATAATTCATGTTCATCTTTTTATGAGGCAATAATGGCGTCGTAAAACAATGATTTACGGCAAAATACATTGAATGGTGCGTGAACACCTGTAATCTTCACCTATCGATATGCTCGTCTTTTAAAGACGCTGATACGGCTGCCAATAATAAAAATTACCCTTGCAGAGTGCCTTTCATCATAAAGGTTTCCAAACGTCAATTTTCGTCTTTTAAGTGTCCATTTATTTTGTACACAATAACCATGATTATTATATTTTTCTCGCCTCCAACCCAACTCCATTCACCTTTCTTTTCGCAGCAGCCTTGTCCATGTACCGAAACCTACGTTATATTTTCAGTGACAAAAATGTAAAAGATCAATCCTTTCTGTACCAGTGCATCTTCTCGAAAGACGTTTTCTTCTCAATTTGCGTTGCTCATCATGATACGGGGTCTGGTCACAAGTCTCCCCCTCTCTAATTTCAAATCAGATTCATTGAATATGCGTAAGCATTAGAAGCATCCGCAAGCTTTTGTATTTTTGCACTTGTTTTTTTCATACTCCCAACTCAATGATCAATGATTTCGATTGCATTTTTATTATAGCGTTTTTACTCAAGAGAAGTAGAAATAAACAAGAAGTACTATAACTATATATATGTAACTCAATGAGCTCAAGCACTTTTTTATTCGTGTTCATTTCACGTGGATATGTTGTAACGGTGCTCCTTATCCCAACTTTTCATCTTTTTTCGTAGATTTTTTTAGTACTCCTCATTCACAGATTTAAACTGACAATCTGCATTTTTACTATTATTGCTTCACTTTTCCATTTTTTACCTCTCTTCTTCGTTCAGGCATTATTTTGTACTCACGCATGTGCAATGAGATGAGACGAAGAAGTGTATAGATAAAAAAGTTGCTTATTTAAAATCCATATACATAATATGCAATACCTTTCTTCTTATCATCTTCTCCTGTCTTGGTCGAAAGCACCCTAAAAATCCTCCCTACCTTTGGTCTTTGTTGGTTCATGTGTTTTGACCTGAAAATTAGGATTCAAAACAGCTAAACAGCAGCAGCATCAGCAGTAGTTGTAGTAGTAGTAGCGTTATGAAAATAACACCTTTCCGTATGCCTTACTTACAGAGATTCGCTTGAGGGGATTATACTGCTTTGGTGTAAGATCGGAAAATATTAACTTCATTTTTATGCTTTTTCTCTTGCAACTCGACTGTGTAGGAAGTGGCTGAAGCGAAGCTTAACAATGAAAACAAAAGTTGGGAGAGAAATAAGTGGAAGTGGTTTTTCGCCGATTTACCATGTGTATGCATTAGCTTACGTTATTATGAAGCGCCTACTTTGGTGGCATCCCCAAGAAAATGAAGCTATTCATTTGTATCATTACCATTATCCCAATTAGTATGGAAATTGCATGCTCCACACAGTCAAAATATGCTTTTGATAGTTTTCCCATCATCTCCTCATCATCTCATCTCAACTGTCATGTCATCTTTGTCACTTCTCTCACAAAAATATTATTCATAAAATATCGTGTGAAAAGGGTATGACAAAAGAAGGAGATTGCTCCTCCGATGTTTACTAAGGAATAAACATTGAGCCAACAAACACTTGCTATTCTTGAAAGTAAAAAGGGGAAATAAACAGAGTAATTTTTATACGCGTTTATATATTTTTTTCAAGGTGCTAAAGTAGCCGAGTTTATTGCCATTGACTGTCATTTTCAAATAATACGTGCGCCCATTATCATGATCATTTCTTGGAGTAGAACTTTACAAGATGAAGGAAGCTACAAAAGAATTTATGTACTTTTGGGATGGCTTTCGGTTAGAATTTTTGAGAGAGAGAAATATATAATGTTGCAAAATTTATTTGGGTTTGCAAAAGAGAAAATACTTTTTCCCTTGGGACGTGAGTGAGATTCAAACTGGGATGAATGATGAAAACGAAAGATGCAAAATCAGATTTTACGTGTGTGACGAAGAGCAACGCCTCTCAAGTTTCGATCTTCCTTGAAGGAGCACACAGTGACTCAAAGATATGTACAGGAGCCATTGTTGTTGGAGGACATGTGCCGTATGAATATGAATGCATGTCTAATTTTTTCTCTCTTTCTCAATGAAACCTTTACCTTTTATCTAGAAGAAAGAGAATATTTTAAGAGGAAAAGGACTTCACTTTGTTTCTCTAATTAAAGCTAGATATTTAATCACATTTTAACGCGGCCAACCAAGCCAAGCCATATGTCGTCTTTCTAAGGAAGAGCAGTAGTGCGGGATATACTATGTATCTACTAGGTAGGCTGGTCTGCTGGCCAGTCGGACGTTGTTTACGGAAATGCAAGATGAAGGATGGATCTATGTTAATGTAAATCATCGTGCTACTGATGAGATCGCCATCATTATCATCAACACGATCAAACTGCAACATCTTTGAATGACGACAATGAATTGTGGTCTAGTGTCCAACGTCCAACCACATTTACAATATTACTTATTTTTCGTTTTGCTTGTCCCAGGTCCCAACGCACTCAAGAAGTGAAGAAATGAGGTAGTCGTCGTGAGTGATAGTTATCGTCATCACAACGTATCATCATATTCAGATGCATGCAGAGCTAATTCAGATTTGTCACCATAATCATTTGGGTCGCACTCGTAGATCTTGTGCTATTTTCGAAGTGAAATTCACTTCAGGAAGGTTCGATTTCGAATTTCAATTTGCCAAACAGAACATTTACATATTTGATGATAATCCAGATTCTGTAGAACAAGTTCGTAGTTCGAGTCCCTACTTCCGGTTTGTATAGAGTTGGATAAACCCCTACTCAAAAATGCCATGAGCTCGGCTGGCCTGGTACTTGAGATAAATATATATTATCTTGACCTGTCAGTCTTTAAAAATCCATATTGGATTACATATGTCCATTCAGACAGAATGTCATGTCCTCAAATTTTTCATTTTCAATTAAAATGT
>JAHZNI010002061.1:0-25375 GCA_027744415.1 Seira ritae | reverse complement strand
AAATCTCGGCTCATGCATTATCCGTATCAGAATAAAGGCTTCTGCAATGTAGAATGCTTGCATTCATGCAACAGCCCCGGCAGCGGCATTGTAGGTAGATGAAACGGGACACAAGATCTAAAAAGCATTATATTCTTTAAAACAATTTTACAGAGGGGCAGGTACAGTGAGCCTCGTGGATGATTTGTTGAGAAGACTGGAACAACACGCTTCACATTTGGAAGCACTGGTTGAGGACAAAACGCGAGAGCTGGAGCAGGAGAAACGGCGCTCCGAGGATTTGCTATACCAAGTTCTACCGAGGTATGTAAAATGTAGGAAGTTGAACAAATTTTGTTCACATTTTTTGTTCATTTGAAGAGAAAAAACTGTGTGATGGCAATGGCTTTTTGTGCTTCACATAAAAAAACTGGGATGGAGAAAGAAGGCTTTCATAAAAAGAAAATATAAAAGGGGAAAGTGAGTGAAAGTGGTGTGGTGTGGTAGCATTGGCATGGCAATGTGGAGAATGTGATTTTCGTGCGGTGCTATGTGTGATGTAACGCAAGCTCGCATTATTATTTTGACGATGCAAAGAAGGAATTTGATTTTCATGGCACAACGTATTGTGAATGCGAGCTGCGAACAATGTATGGTAAGTGATGTCAACTCATGCGTGGATTCGTGAAAAAAAGGCATCTTTTTCACTTATTTTCCAAATGCGAATAGAACTTCCTTGGGTTAGGGTATGTCAGGCCGTGCCCTGTAATATGTTCATGATGATGATCTAATGCAAAATGCTTTTCCCCGACACTCAACCCTGCGACATGTTCTTACTCAATGTCACACTTGGAAATATTATGCCAAAAATAAAAATGATTTGTTGGTTCGTAGAACCTGCATATTTTAGTGAATTCAAATGTGCTAGTGCTGTAGATGTAGTAGCGTTTTGTATTGTCAAGCAGAAGATGAGGTGAGCATCCTCCATAAAAGGTAGACTGAAATAACTCAAACCTTTGAGAAGGCGTAGTTGCACCTGAACAATGGAAAAAAGATGAGGATTTTGGGGAAATTAGTTCTAGAATAAGTTCAAGCTTGACGGAGTGATAAAATTTATCTAGAATTTTACTCTTTCGCTGTGCATTCCTTTAAGACTGCAGGGCAGGCGTATGTTATTTTTTATGATGATAAAGGCTATTATTACATCTTGACAAGTGCATGTGAAAGACATGTAATCAAATCTAAAAAACTCCTTTGTTCAAAAACAGGTCTATAATAAACTCTGTTTATTATTATCACGATGCTTCCAATTATAATCGTTCCATCCTGCCTGCCTCTTCACAAACCATCTAATCTTGAAAATCTGGAAGAGATGATGGTGAGTTCCCGATGATAGCCTTTCCCTTCTATGTTGGGAAAATACCTTCACCCGATCTCTCGAACCTTCTTTCCCCGAACTTTTCCATCCGAACTCCTGAATATGTTGTCCCGAGATTTGAAGTAGGTAGCTGGTAGCTAATATTGTTTTTGATGGAATTAGGTAAGGTAAGGTTAGGTTGGGTTAGGTTACGTAAAGCTAGATATAATTATGATAGTAACGCTGTTTTTGAAAATGTTTAAACGGCAGAAGAAGGCTGCGCCGCGGTGATTTCTTCCGTAGTTGGAAGAACGGTATCGGAGTTCAGATGAAAGAGTTTCGGGAGTTCGGATGTAGGCTTCTTTGCTCATGCTGATGAGATTACGCACAAAATTAGGTAGGCTGTTGGCAGATTTCAAGCTTGACTTACATCCCACGTAAAATATGCCTGTTTTTTTGGCCATGAAGTACAATAACGCTTTCCGTCACGCTGTGAAAGAATGATTTCCGTTTTCGTGCACAAAAAGGTCAGGAAGGAAGAAGCGACTTTATAAAGTACCTCGTCGGAACTCAAACCAAATCTACCTTATCAGTCCGCAGAACAAAGGCAAGGAAAAATAAAAGAGTAATAAGGATATAAAGTCGGTGAACGGGACTACAGGACCATGGATTTGATTTTTCCTAGGCATCCTATCAATATGGATCAGTGGATCAACGATTGTAGGCGCGTTGCCATAAGCTTCCCGCGGTTTTTTTTACTCAGATTTCTTATAAACTGCCTTTCAATTGAAGAGTTAAAACTCAACCTTTGTTGAACCTAAACCAACCGTCTAAAGCGTTGGTGAGGAAGGGACAATGAATTGATAAATCAAGATGGAGAGAGAAAGTTCAATGCTATCTCCGTTTCTCTGTCGGAGTAAGAAAGTAAACTGGATTTCTTTTTTGATACCTAGAGTATCACAAAAGGCTACATAATAATATAACTAGAAAGAAAAAGTTTGAGCGTAGTGATGCGTTATTCCGTCTACAACCTTTCTCACATCTTCATGAATGTGATGGGGGAAAGTTGCCACAAGATAATATGTAAAAATGCACAAATCTTCTTTTCTGTGGAAACTTCATAAAAAGAAACTTTTTTATTTCGTTTGGAGTCATCGTTTTTCCATACGAATTCATTTTGAACTTTATAATTCAGCGAAATTTTCCGCAATAAAATTTATTTATTCCAGAAAAGTAGCTTGAAATGGAAGCTTTAAAAAGCAGAGGCGAGCGTTGCCTGCCTGACCACGCACACTTTCACTCACGTGTCTGATTTTTTAGATGTTCGTGGAGTAAATTAGCAGTTTGTAGTAGTGATATTGTTTATATGAGAAAAAATGTACGAAGTCGGGACTTGCAGAAAATGTATTTTAGGAGCATATGTATACATCGCTTGTCTGGAAAGCGAATTGAATTCGCCTTCATAATATTTTTTATGTAAAAGTCCAGAATCTAAATTCTACACAGACCAGTTTCGCCTTTTCAATTGCTAAATGCTAAAATTATTTTAGAACACTTAAAAAATTCCCCTTTTCCTTAAACCACTATAGGTATTTTATCAAAGAGCCCTTTTGGCTCCGACGGCTAGATATTGTCTCTGATTATGATTGCGAGACTGGAAGGCTTAAAATAATTTCTGGAATATCGTTCGAATTGAATTTTTTTCAATGAATCAGTCTGGGGCCGAGACACTCACGTCGCGAAGAAACCTGCAATCACCACTTTCAAGAAAAGCAATAAAAAAGTAGGGAGATGGGCAGACGCAAATTCCCACCTTTTTTCCTCTTTTCTACGTTACGAATTAATTCAATTGTCATAGCATTACCCCTTCCCATTAAACAAATTTTCCGCAAGCGTAGAACTCCGGCAAAGAGAGTTCAATAAGATCCATTAAGTAGTTTTATTACTTGATTGCTCTTGGGTCGACGTAGGGGAGTACAAAGGAACCGCCGCTTCCATCGTTCTTCTCTATTCATTCTCCCCATATCATTTTGAAGTTTATGCAGATGCGAGCGAAAAAATACTTTTTTATCACTCGAAAAAATGAAAGAAGTGAAATGAATCTATTCTTTTATTAGGCAAGTCGCGGAGCAGCTCCTGAGAGGTGAAACTGTCTCTCCAGAATCGTTTGATGCTGTCACCGTGTACTTCTCCGATATCGTTGGCTTCACCTCCATTTGTGCAAGGTCATCACCCATACAAGTAAGCCCATATTTTCTCTTCCCACTATTCAACCCCCAAGAACAAAAAATAGGAATAGGGGAAAAGTTTTCCTGAGTTGTCACAAACTTTGGAGTATGATGGCATCCCGTTACATTATTGATTCTTATTTTTCTTGTCAGGTCGTCGATTTCCTCAACAATCTATATGGAACATTCGATGGGATACTTGATAGCTTTGATGCTTACAAGGTGCTTTTAATTTTTTTCTTCCGAGATCAAAGCCTAGACATAACTTTCTAGATTCTTCGTAATGTATCAAAATTAATCTTGCTCAATTTATTTTCCCTGTCCAAACATTCATAACATAACGAAAAAAAATCATTCCCAAGGTTGAGACAATCGGAGACGCGTATCTCTGTGTGTCCGGAGCTCCGCAGAGAAATGGAGATCGCCATGTTACAGAGATAGCATACTTGGCCCTCGCCGTTTTGGATGCTGTCACAAAATATGAGATCGGTCATTTGCCGGAAGAACAACTCAAAATCAGGATTGGAATACATACTGGTGAGTTTGTTTACTACTTCTACTTACTTACTACGATTGATTCTGAAAAACTTGATTTTGAAAATGAGACATTGGACCGGTTTACATTTCAAGCGACGGATGTATGTATGTAGCATACAATAACAACTTGCTTAAATATATTTTTATAACCATAATCAGTACTGTTCAGAAGCATATTAGTTACTAGTTTAATCCAGTAAATATCATGAGCATACATATAGGTATGTAAGAAAAAATTTTCCTTTTTTTTGTGGAAGTGTGCTCTTTTGTTGATCAAGATGGCGAAGAAAAAATAATGTGGTCACCACTGCCACGCATGACTCCGTCTCCTTGAATGTAATGTAATGTGAAAAGATAAAAAGAATTTTCCCTAAAAACGCATACCGCACACTCCGCAAAAAAATAGAAAGGAACTTACGTCTTTCCAAGACAGTTAAATGTGAGCCACATGGTCAATGCAAAGTAATGTCATGGAAGATGAAGAGAAAAAAAAATCTAGAACGCCTCGGCAATTTCTCCGATGAAGAACAAAACTAGAGAACCTCGTGCACATTATTATGATTATAATAGCGGAACAGAAGAAAAAAAGCCTTTTAGCAATCTCAAATTATTCGCCTTATGGAAGACAAACCAGAAAAGCCAACAGAACAACTAAAACTGCAGCATATAAAGTGGAAGAAGATATAGGTTTTGTCTATGGTTGTGTAGTGGTTTCCATACTTCCCTTGATTTTGACTTTTTAAGCATTCAGTATTGTTCCAAGTATACTACAGATGCTCTCATCACTATCATATTCATCCAAGCCCAAGCCAACCACAATTTTCGTAGGAAGTAACAAGAGGAAGAAGAGTCCCATAGAATAGCTTTCTCCAAATGTTAGGTAGGTAGGTATGGAGTATGGAGTATGCATGCATAGGCATTCATACATTCGCCACAGGAAAAGTCAGACTGGCGGAGGCAAATGATGACAGAGATTTATTTTCTCATGAGTTAAGTAAGTCGTGGGAGATGCCCAGCATAACATTTAGGAATATGTCATTCATTCAACGCGCAATACTTATCTGCCCAGATGCATAGATATAAGACAATAAGATGGCATAGGTAATATGTATGAAGTGTATTGCGCGTAACATACGCTCCTTTCACCAGTTGCTTCTTTCATTCATTCATGCCTCGCCCGAAGAGATTTGCGGACCGGCTCCCTCTTTCGCAATTCAAATACATATAAAAATCCGTTGTTGGACAAACTGAAAAAGAACATTGATGGTTGGATGCAATGCAGGGCACAGTGTGGCAGGAAGAGATTGCTGACTCTACCATGTTCTCCAGAAGTTGTAATGATGATGATGAGGATGATCAACAATGAAAGAAAAAAAGGAGATGGATTCTTCTGAACTGGAGGCATTGTCTTTTTTATAGCTTTAAATAAAATGAAATGAGTCTGACAGAGAGAATTGCTTTCCTCCTCATTTCCCTTTTTACTTAAAGGCCACTTGATTTCCACTCGATATTTCCCTGTACCAAGGACCAAGACCAACAATAGTGCCGACCAAACTCATTCGTACAAACGTACAAGCTGACAGTAGTTGTACTACACTTTGTGTAAATAATACGCTAGTTCAACTTGAAGTCGGTCGGATGCGCCAGGAAATGATGTATTGGAGATGTTGACAGGAAACTGGTCATCGTCCTGTGAAACATACTTGCACTCGACAAATAGAATTTATTCAGCCGATATGCCTTTATTGCAGAATGCTTCCAAACATGTTTTGCTGTTGGTGCTTCAAACATCTCTCCTTCTTGTGTTTGCCTTAGTGCAAGAACTATAGAGAGCAGATAGAAAACAAAAATTTTTCTCCAAGACTTCCATTATCTTGAGTGACTGCTTGTCCAGAAAAAATCCCATTGGAACGAGTTCAGAGCATCCAATTTATCAAAATTAAATGATTGAAGTTGTAAAAGAGTTTTGGAGACTAGTCCAAAAGGAAAGGAATGGAATGGACAGTCCAATTTTATAAAGAGAGCGTGCTGGTATTATAAAAGATTTATGAATTTAATTCCGCATTAATTTTCTAGGTCCCATATGTGCAGGCGTTGTTGGACACCGGATGCCCCATTATTGTTTATTTGGAGACACGGTCAATACTGCATCTAGGATGGAGTCATCAGGACTACGTAAGACTTATCTAATTAAGTTAACTGCTTCCTGCTGTCTTTATTTCGCCATGCTTGTATAGGGACTTGCTTCCAAGCACCATAAGTTAATTTAGAAAGATCCCAGCAGGCTTGCACACACGCCGAGTTTCACTTGCTACACAATACCTTCAGCACGAAAATGCACAATTAAAATATGCAATGCACCTTCTTTGGTAGGTGGGATGATGCATGAATTGCTTTTTTGCTTTTAAAAGAGAAAGGAAAAGTGTGCATGGTTAACCGAATCAACTACCTAATCTCCGGTTTCTTTCTCCTACACCATAAAAATATAATTTTCCAGCAGGAGTAACTCTTCCTCCACTGTTGCTGCTGCAGATGATGATGCACGCGGAAAAATTGTGCAAGAAAGTGGTTAGAATGGAAGTTAAGCCTATCCTCCCGCAGTGAAATTGTAAAAAGCTCCATAATTGTAAAATGTAATCCGTTTTTCCGACTTGTGACATCACAAACTCTACTCCGGAAGGAAGTCCTGGGGCAATGGGATACTGACGGTCCCGCATAAAAATCCTCACTTTTTCACTTTAAAACTTTTTTCAAGCCATCATCATTTCGAAAAGGCTTTCCAACCCCATACTATTCCAACTAAGTACTTACTTTCCTTTGGCTTGGACCCTTTGCTCGAAGTCGCAAATTTCGTTCTAACTTCTTCATAATATATTCATGGGACTAAATGTAAAAATAGTGAAGGGTAAGGATAAGAATGGGAATAGAAAAAATTGTACAGGAATGTAGGTAGTAGTAGTATGTATGTCTTTACTCTAGAAATGGATGAATGCAGCATGCATCCATTTCTAGAATTTTGTAACACGACATGTAGGCATTCTTTTCACCTGAATAAAAACATTTTTTCCATTCCATTCAATTCCTCCTTCTTGAATTATTCATAATTTGTGATGATGAACTATATCCAGTTCCATTCCTTGCACTCAGTCAGTACTTTCACATCATCTTTATTATTGTGCTTGCTGAACTCAATTTCGGAATTTATTTTTCATCGCTAAATAAATGCTGTTTTTCCTGCAAAATAAATCGTTTAATCTTGCTTTTCATTCCTTGAGTTACATAGTTCATTATTGCCTTGTGTGATGAGGCAATATTACTACATAGTGCTTGGAATTGCAGTTTTGCTATGAACCTTTTTTTTACTGACTTTCCAAGGAAAACTCCATTTTTTTCGTTTACTATTTGAAAAAAAATCCAGAGGAAGTAAAAATGCTTATTTCTATTTCGTTAGGAAGATGAAAGAAAATGGTAGATGAAAAGAGTAAAATGAGTTCAATTCAATTCAGCTTACTTAGTTGTCGTAATCCCTATTCGTCTGCATTGAAATTGAAAAATTGAAAATAAAGGAAGTGAAAAAATGTCATATTATTTGCGAAATGCATTGATGAGAAAACAAACTGTCGTCGTTTAAAACACGAGTAGCTTGCATATACTGTCAGGTAAATTTCTGGATAGCTAAATAGGTACACCAAATTAATTCCTCACTATGTACATATATACAGCTAACAAATATGATACAGAAAACGTGTCTTCTTAAAAGCAATTCCTAGTGCGCAATGAATTTTTAAGTTTCATTGTCTGAAATTTTCCTCTCCCAGACGAAATATTGTACGGTTCCTCTTACAGCCCCTTGAGAATGGTGATACATGTCAAGATCGATTGCTGATTATTTTGGCTATTGTGACATTGGAAGTAGCAGACGGAAAATCAGGAGGAGCATTCCAGGAATCAAATAATAGGCTTGGCTTGAAAGGTACTTACCAAATCGTACATTATGGAACATGCAGTTTTTTGTTGTCACCATTATCATTTCAATCTCAACTGGATAGATATAAATACATTGGCTTCGATACTTATTTATTTTTATTTATACTCTTCTGGTATATACGTAGCACTTTATATTGCATTCCACGTAACACGATGACAACAATGACGCGAATCGTGATAGTGATACGCATCATGGGAATATATTTTTTTGTACATTGATACATATTGCATTTTTTATCCTTCCGTCTGCGTCTGAAAATGATAGATTTGTAATTTGTAGTGGGAAAAGGGTAGAGAGTTGTAGCTGGGAATTATGTTTTGTTAAAAAAGATTAGAAATCGCATCCATACCAGAAACGAGAAACCGGATGAATGGCGTTATATACATGTATGCGTTGGTAGGTAGGTTCGTTTCTGCTGAAAAAATCATGTAACATAGCGAGACGAAGTTACTTACCTCATATTATCTACCTCCCCTCTCACCAACATCACCTCTTGCTGTAACTTTCCAATATTTACGAACAAGGGATTTTGTGGAAAAATTGTGACTTGTCTCAGGCGAGCTTTATGCCGTGCGTTTATGACATGATTTGATGGCATTGCAATGGATCACTCCTTTTCTTCTCAAAGTTGCATTGTGATTTTAATGTCAGACTGATATTAAAAAGATGACAGTATAGTTATATTACCAGGTTTTTGGTTCTAACGTTTTCGTCGATTTTGATGAAGGAAAATTGGTAATTTAATCCGAAGTTCGACAATCTTATTAAAACTGGGATGATGGAGCTGCTCGTTAAGGCGTCTTTTTTATTGGATGATATAAATATACAAACATAGTGAAGGAAATTTTCCTAGCATTTTTGTTAACATTTATTGTTTTCTTCTCTCGTAGTTAAAACTTAAAACTCGTAATCGATTTAAACTATATAGCGAAGTAGTTATGCATAACATATATGTATCATTGTATTAATGGACTGTATTTAAATTTCCTTCAAAATTCTATGTGCACAAATTAAGTTGACATTTAAGAAAAGCATTTAGTTAATTTCATTTTGGAAAAGTCCCTTCATTCATTGCCGGTCATCCTATGTAGGAGGCTCAGCCAGTTCGCTTTTCCAGCACTTTAAAATTGCTCTAATTGGTATTGTTGTTCGCTTGCTTGATCTCGCAAAGTTTCTCCTCCTTCAGCAGAGCTTAAAAGATTTTGTTTTAATAAGGTTTCTTTGAAGTCCCACTTTTAAAGATTCTTTTTACCGTCGGAAAATAAACTTTCCCCTTTTACTTTGCCTTGTAGCGTAGCGTGAGTATTATTCGCTTCGCGTGTACATTTCGTAGTTTATTATCATGCATAGGTACATAGTCCTGTATTTTCTCCAGGCGTAAATACTTTAAAACAACAGCAGCATTTTACGCTTTCAAGAACAGTGCTGCACTGATGCGTTTGCATGACTTTCTAAACGAATGTACGTAATTTTTTTATTATTGTTTTTTTACATACGCAAACAACAGCTCTTCGAATTCACATTACTGAGAAAACTGCAGAAGGCTTGGAGGCTGCTGGTGGATTCCATTTGACTCCGCGGGGCGAGGTGAGCTCTTATATATTGTTTTTGTATTACGTGATGATGATAATGAGATCTAAATGAGTAAATTATAATGACATCGAAGTAAAAAAATCTTTCGTATGCATAATACCCTCTCTGAAATTTTCAAGTTGTGGGAAAACTTTAATCTGAGCATTTTCTCGCACATTTTGATTTCCCCCTCTGCAAAAGAGCATTTTCATATTACATATGAATGAGTGTTGAAAGACATGAGAAAATGTGAAGACTTTCTTTGCAATACGACGAGGTATGCATTTATGTAGTTTCAGCTTAAAGTGGCCTGGCCTATGTAAAAAATAGTGGGAATAATGCTTTGCGCAGCCACCACCAAGCTCTGGGGCATAGTCAATTAGAAATTTAGAAATGGATCTTGTTTTTCTTTTGAATTTTTGATGTGCAAAAAAGTTCTACCCAGAAAATGAAACTTTCTGGAGCAAGACAATACAAAAGGCTTTTGTTCTTTTGAAAATAAAAAAAACATCACGCGGGCGGGCAGCGTTTGGAAGTCCCTTGCGTCATTTTCATTTCATGAAGCAGAAAACTTGCATGATGTGCACATCTACTTCACATTATTAAAAACGCGTAGTGTTATTAGCTCTTAAGGAGATTCGTCTAACCAACTACCACTTTTAGGTCTTGACCAACGTACATATCATGAATTTGTTTTGCTTGGAAAATACAAAAAAATAGAGATGGATTGGAGAAAGGGTTTTTTGTTTCCTCTTCCGGAAAACTACACACATGTTGAAACAGAATACTTGTCTATTCAGAAAAGGAGGAAAAAATTCCAGGCATCGAAAAACACCTGCATTTCGACCTTCAGCTACAATTACAATGCTTCCATGTTGGTAAAGTTCTTCTGAAAATGAAAGAAAGCAAAACACGTTGTTTTGTTTTTTGTTATCATATTCTCGTATTTCTCGAGATCGACAAGGCGTGTATCTCAGCATATTGATCGGGGATTATTTTAGTTACAAGGTCTTAGAACATCTAATCTCAATCTGCACCCACGCTATCTCCATTTAATAGGATTTAAGTTCATTTCTTGTCCTTGAATGAGTGCAGAGGAGTAGCAGGTATAACTAGCATGCATGCACCTGTGGATTCGATTGGAAAGTGGGAGACGTTTGAAGTGCTTTCATTCGATCATAATCAACAAACTGTAATCTAATCAAAATTCTTTGCATAGGCAGAGTAAATATAAAAGCAAAAGCAGTTGAACCTTTCAAATCAGGAGTTCCCAACAAGTTTGCTTTTCAGTTTATCCAAAGGGACAAAAATGTTTTTATCTCTGAGAAACAAGGCTTTAAAGGAATACACGAACGTCTAAAAGATTAGAAGTAGAACACTGAATCCGGAGAATTGGAATAAATGAATTTGAAGGAATCCGATTAAAGGAAAATGCGCACATTTTATTTTTCTCGTTGATTTCCTCCCTCTATATAGGTTTTACTGAAGGGTAAAGGTGCGACAAACACTTTTTGGTTGATGGGTTGTGATGACGAGTCGAAGTGGAAACGTCCTCAGAAGCTTCAACTCACCGCGTCCAAGGAATCTCTTGACACACACAGTGCAACAGTGAATCATCATTACTCCCATTCTCCGTCCAACAACATCATGACAATCTGTGTCACACCTGCCGACTAAAGCCACACACAAAATGCGTGTACATAAATCCTGGTCAGTTTTCTCTCAGGTTAATGCTAGCTATGTTGGCACTAATTACTTTCTCGAGAATTGGGATGCGGGAAAAACTCGTGAAATCCAGGAAAACCATAAAAGCTTTCTTTTCTTCGAATCATCCTTTCATAAAAAAGTATGAAAAATACTTTCACTCATTCGACAAAACGAAAATTAATGAGGATGTTTCAAAACAATGGAAGTCATGACAACAAAAAGTATTGGTGAATGAAATGATTCGATCACTGGTTTTACGTATGAATCGATGCGCACATTGTACACGGTGCTAGCTTTCAGCGATTCGATAAAAAGTCTTTGAGGGAAAAGCTATGAAGTACTTAAATTACAATAAAGGCTCTAGTCCGTAAACAGTTTTACCTTTCCCGTTTTACAAAGTAATATTTAAGCAGGTGTATAGGTTTAGGAGCTTGAATAAGTGTATAATGCATATTAGGCATATGGCTTTATAATTATTGTTAGAACCAGTCAACGTCAGAACGCTGATCAGCGGTGTTGACTGTGAATAAAAAGTAAATAGAAATTAGCACAATTGATCTGTGGTACGGAAGGGAAAAGAAAGTAAGAAGTTTACCTGAAAATAGCGTATCTATTTCTGAATGGCGAAATGATAAATACATTTACAGTTTTACATATTGCAACACAGCTTTTTGAAGTACTTATGTACATTTAATTAAAATTTGTAAAACATAGGTATACAAAAGCAAGCTTTATACATTTTCTGAACATCTCAAGAATATTTACGCTGGGAGAAGAAGAAAGCACGTTGCGAATGTTGATGACACTCATCGGAACAGTATGAAAACAATAAAAGTTTCTTCTTCTTCTTCATCTCCGAAACGGAATATCAGGGTGACTATTTTGGCACACAAAGTATAAAAGTTTTAGAGGAAAAAATGGGTCGTCAATCGTGTGATTTTATTGTGGGTAGTAAAATACATTATGTGCATAGTAACTTACACGACATACATATTATATGCTATAGCTTCGTTTGAAGCTAGAAAAAATTACGATATTTTTTACTTCTTTACGTAACTTTAATATTTTGCACATGGAATCATCAAATTGGCCAGCATCTATAGGTAATATAGGCTTTACTTGCTTGTAGGTGATATTTTTCTTGACGTTTTCCGCTCTTTTTTTCAACGAATAAATGTAAGAATGTTGTTAAATGTATACGCTTTCTCTTACCTAACGGATTGGACTTTCACTGTTTCACAATCCCCCAGTTTACTGTTTTGTGACTGTAAGCATAAAATTAAAAGTATGTAATTATTACATTTCCACACAAAAGCGTATTTTTTGTATGACTTGTGATAAAAAGTATGTAATGTGTAAAAGAATAAATTCACAGTGCTTTGTTTTCCATGAGCGGGTGTTAGGCGAAAGGATGTGTTACATATACCGAACGGAATCGATAGAGCGGAAACTAATTTTTATGAATGCTGATATATTGCAAAAGGAAAAATAAAATTACAAAATATATGTACAAGTTTCAAGTTCAACATTATCTAAACCAAACCAGATCTGGTGATTTATCTCTAATTGTAGTTCAGGTAATAAATATTGAGTGTGTAGGTGTTTCATAGAATTTATTGCAGAGTTTCTGGAATTGAATCATATTTAACTATGCAATATCCGGGAGAAACAAAAATATAAACTTGCTGAACTTGTCATTTGATGTAGCAATAGCAATGGTAGGTAATATAATGTATCCATTTAATTAGATTAAAATTAAATAAAAAAATTGGCACTAGCAAAAGAAAAGGCCGTTTCTTGAATACGAAATTTATTTTCTGAGAAAGAATATCATGCACCAAATCTATATTTTGGAGGAAAAAAATACATAAAAATGAGAATGTTGAAATCACTCGATTCATAGCACCACAATTACAGATTTTGATTTGATTCACAACCTACGACTAAAATTACTACTACACGACTGACGTCCAGAGAGGACAAGCATAAATGCATTTTTTGATTTCCTTTCGATAATAAAAAATCTTTCTTACAACTGCTCTAAATATTGTAACTACTGCATGATTGATGATGATACACATATTTGATTTCCCAAAAGTAAACGGTGAAACACGTCGGGGATGATCCGGATCGGATCAAATTCGATTCTGGTTCTTTAATTGGATTCCATAATCGTATGGGAAGCGGAGAGATTGGAAGTCAGCGTTCCACGAAGTTTTCTCATATTCTTCTGCTTCACCTGAAAAATACAAAACAAAATATATTCACGGTAATTATCACGCTCCAATGGTATGAAATAACGCAAAACAAACAAATCTACTAGTCATCCTCTTGTTTCCCTACCTGGCGTTCCAACTGCTTCAAATCCCCACAAACAATTTTTAAATCGTGCTTTGTGTCCTCCAGAAGGGAAGACAACTTTTTGATTTCAAAAGCACTCGAGTCCTGATCATCAGTATTCAACGCTGCAGTCCTCAGTCTAGGGAACCAATCCAATTTTCGTTCCTGTGTACACAAAACAGAAGTAAAGAAACGCGTGTTGATTATTTCCAAGCTATCTCATGGCATATGCAAAATAGCTTCTTTCCAGTAAAAACAAAACTTTCACGAAGCCAAGACAACAAGAAAAACGGGAATAATGAAGTTTACTCTTTCTCTCTCTTCTCTCGAGTAGAAAAATGGTCTTACAGTTTTCTAGCTACGCCGTGCATAAGTATGGAAAATCTACCAGCTAATTCATTATCATTCTCTTTCACGAAGTTTAACATAAGTAATGTGAGGCTAACCGAGGCAGTAAATAACGGGAAGTGTCGAAATAACAGCAAAATTCTAAACTATAGACTTCCAGACCGGGCGAATAAAAGGGAAAGGAAATGATAGAATGCCTAGATGCAAGCGTCTTTACAGGATTATCGTAGTGATCAGTTCCGGAGGTACTCTTCACTCATTGTCTGCATCTAACATTTTTTTTTAAAAAGTTCACAGGGAAAAAATAGAATGAGAGCAGATTCTCATCTTCTTTCAGGAGATAAAACGTTTTACGATTATGACAATGGCATTGCTTCCTTCGCAGAGCCCGAGCCTCGAGAAAAAAAAAACAAAAATTTATTGGAAATAGAAGGCACGAAAAAAAGTTGAGATGGGACAAGACTGTCTTGACTTTGCCTTCTCCAGTAATGGAATGGAATGGTACTATCATGCTTCGTTAAAAAATTTGCCGATTTCCAGGAAACATCGATTTTTTGTATTTAATGTCCGCCTTAGCGATAAAAACACTAGCTTGTCGTCATCATCATAATCATGCTCCTCCTGTCCAAGTAATTTTATTACAGCAAAAGTTCGATATAGTAAACCCGCAAGGGACGCACATTTTCCGGACACTATAAACAGAGGACGCTATAGGCAATGGGAAATACATGTTAATAGGTTTTCAAGGGACGAAAAAATTTGGACGCTATGATCCTTGAAACGTTATAAGCATCGCCACTATATCGAACTTTTGCTGTATCTTGTAGTAATGCGCTAACGTACCTTTAAGCATTTGCTGACATAGCATTCCGCTCCGGTGTACTCTGTGGGTTCCTTGCTTTTGAGGAGGACAAAGAAATAGATGTAATTCCACATGTTGTGCTCACGCTTGATATGGTGTTCAAACGTTACTGACTTGTTGTCGAACGCGGATCGATTCAAACCTGTAAAACATGAGTTCATTCATTCATAAATGTATTTTGGGGAGAGAGAAATGTCACACAGTCTCCATAAAAGAAGCACATCAAAATTGTTACGACATGACATGACATGGCACACGTAAGCGCAAGCATGCACATATCCACCAGCACCTTCGCCTTGGCACATCGCAGTATTTAATAAGGGACAATAAAAATTTACGAACCGCATATGAAACACGTATTCCGAAGAACCTCTTCCTGGTGTTGTTTCTCCGTCCTCAGGTCGGCGAAAGTGTCGATAATGACACCAAAAATGAGATTCAGCACAATAACGATCACAACAAAGTAGAAAAGTAGATCGTAGAGGACACGAGCGGTGTAGCGGTTCTCCTAGAATGACACACACACAAACACAACGAGACATTAGACATAAGGAAATTTTTGAAGTGAAAGCATGCGAAATACGAATGTTGGTTCTCCCTCATGCCAAATGAAATCAGAGTGAAAGTAATAAAAAATATCAGTGGAATGGTCACATCATCATAGCCATTTGTCATAATCATCATCAACAACGTCATAATCATAGTGAAAAGGGGAGTGCAAATGCTTCATCAACTGTCGTCGACTCAAATCAAGAAAATATCATACTTTCCTGGTATAACACATTTTAAAGACTGAATTTAGGAAAGGAAATGTCGATAGTGGAGCCAATACAAAATCACAGTCAAGCTTAAATTTGAAGAGGTGATCCGAGACGAAATGACCAAATAGTGTGGAGTAAAGAGCTTCCTTGCTCCCGTAAACGTGTTTTAATGCTTTCTTTTTTACTCCTTAATTCTGAAGTTTTCTGAGAACGCAACAGTTCCAGATTTGTTTGACGTTAAACCCTCATGCTCCCAAGAGTCACAGCACTTCCGGTACACCAATCCAAAATGACCCTCAACCCTAACTTATTGTCAGTGGACTAATTGCTAACCTGGACATTCTTATTTCTTCCTTGGCAGTCAAATGTGGAGGATTCGTAAGTGTAATTAATATTAACATGGAGAAGTGCAGCCAGAGAAAGACAACTTCCGAAGCAAATAACTAATCCCTCTATGACTAGGTGAAACGAAGGAGAAAAGGTACTCGTTTTCCATACTACATAATATTATGCCATAGAACATCTGCCAAAAGCAATTAAGAAAATAAGTCTAAACAGCACATGAAAGTAAAACCGATTTCTTCCATTCCATGTGTCACTGACATTGACTGACTGAATAAGAGAAAAAGAAGGAGGAACAGACTTAAGTTAGGAACCTTGGCTTATGCAACAACTCCGCTGTGATATTATTGCTGTTGTCTACTCCAAATCCATAATCCTGCTTAATTCATTCCAGCAAAAACCTCGCAATTCTCATCGTCATGATCATTATATTTCCCCACTTGGCTGAGAAAACGAGCACTTCGGGATTTGGCCGGAATGGCTGAGTTTGAATGAAGAAATTACAGGGAAAAAATAAATGTTATGGCGTACCAATTTACTTGGTGCACGAAGTACATCGCCGATACCTCCTCCGTTTCGCAAGCCTTGATTAAGCGTTGTGACTATGCACATTAACAAAGTGTCACAGACATGCTCCTTCTCCTCTCCTTCTGCAGCGTCACTTTCGAATGGCACTAGGCCACCTGATGTATCACTCGCATTGCCGCCTACGATAGAACAAAAAGGAATTTATACGAGGATTAGGGATTTTCCAGACATCATCATCATACAAGTGGCTTCACTTAACATTCTTCAGCAGATATAGATAGCGAAATACTCATACGTCCATTCCTTCATTTTTATGTTTTACGAAGAGAAATTCCGAAGAAGTATATAATGATTTTACCTTGAGCTAGAAGAGGATTCACCTCGACAACGAAGTCTTCTTGGAAGAATACGTATCCAACGATTGAGAATATGTAGACCAAGATGATACCGAGGATTGCAGTAAAGATAATAGAGCGTCCGTTGCGAGTCACCGAGCGGATTACGTTGAGCAACGTCTCCTCTCTGTACGCTACGTCGAATAACTTTTCATGCGAAAAAGGCAAGCACAGAAAAAAATCATTAATTATTCACGAATCGAAAAGGAACTAATAATTCTGAGGAAAAAAGAAACGTCTTTTTGCATACCAGAACTGAGTAGAAGAAAGGATGGATGGCTAGGCCAAGAACACAAAACATTCCAAAGAAGAAGTGGTAGAGAACTTCGCCATCCATAATCAACTCCCTCTTTGGCCTCAGAAACATTCCACTTTTACATTGGTGCGAGACAATATGTAAGAATTTAGAGATGACCTAAAGAATACATAGGAAAGTTTTAATGAGACAAAATAGTTTCCAGTTAGACTGAAATTCGACTGAACCAACGTTTACAATATAAAATAACATTGGACAAAGTTACTATATGCTACAACATGAACTACGCATTTGACAAAGTCTCTGTTCCATTTTTGGAAGCAAAGCTACTATCCTTCTGCCTAACAATAAATCTGTTTGCGAGACTATCGAAATAAGACTCTGGACTATAGCATAACTGACTCACCGCTAGAAATCCAAGTATGTGTATTGTTCTGGTAGGGCCTGCCACAGCAATAATTATCAAAATAATTAGTGAAACATTCGCTTGCAAACTAGCCACGTCTGGCTTTTGCAGTTGCATTCGTCCGCAAACGAACATGAGGATCCCCATTATTGTATCCCAGTGCGCAACATGCTCTGGAAAGTGAAAGAAAAGATCCTAATTGATGAAGTGTCATAACATGAACATCAATCCAACAAACACATGCGACTACACGGCTAAGAATGTCCTCAGGTTTCAGGTGACAGCTTACCGAACGATGGATATCCCAGCGCCACAATTACATTGATCATTAGTATCATGTTAAAAACCAGGTTGCCGAGAAAGGACTCATACAAACTGCAGTTGAATAGCATTGGTTTATCTGAACACAAGAAAATGGAAGGGGATATTAGACGGATATCATAATTATGTTTATAAATAAAATAAGCGTTTATAGTCTTTATTACAATATTATTTTGCTTCATTTACTTCTCAGTTTTTGTTGCCATTCCATTTCATACATCAGAGATTCCCTTTGTTCAAAGAAGTTCGTCACTTTTGATCCTTTCTCATCGCCCTCCGTCGTACGGAAAACTTTCTCCTTCGTGTCTTTCGTAAGGAAAGCGCACACTGGAGGAATCTGAAACACGACCGTTTCCAAATACTCCTTCTCTTCGTCCCCTTCCCTAACAATCTGTCACAGGAAAACACATGCTGTCAGATTCAGTCTTTAGCCAACTTCCGACAGTTTTGTCACTTTACACACTTTACCTCGATTTGAGCAGTTCTGTCACTATAATACTTAATTGCATCGGCGTACAAACTACGCTTACTAATTGCACGATCTAGTTCCATCTGTACGGCCTTGTCATGTTGGCCAAGCTGGTGGCAGAGAATGTACAATGCATGTCCCACCTGGAAGCGACACAGACAATTAATTTTCCTGAGGATACGCTGGACACGAGGATAAGAATCGGGGCCATTTTGTCCCAACAAAAGTTTTAAGTATGTACCTGCTTGGCAGCGACAGTGTTGCCTCTCATTAAGTACACGTAATCATCTCTGTCTGAGCTGTGCGCTTTGCCGATCATTTCAATCTATGCAAGAAAAACGATTTTTGTAGAGGATCTTGTTGTGCCAAATAGAATTCTCTCGCTGCCTTGCTTTTTTCTATCTTACCATATTTCTGATGTTCATTTTACTAATTTTCTCGAATTTCTCGATTCCATCCTTGCTCTCCATCAAGGACAAGACAAGTTTACAGGCGTGATTTTTCAAATCCATGACCAAATCCATCCTCCTCTTGCTGAGCGGAGTGATATCGTGAGCAACGAAAGTTGTGACAATGTCGATGGCGTTAGACTCATGTGTAATCAATATCAACTGATTTTCCAAGCACGGGCCTTGACAAAACTCAGTGAGAGTACGAAGCGTTTGGTTAATTAATGAGATGTTGTGCTCATCAACAAGTAGTCCAATTAGACCAGGACTTCCAGTGTTTGAGTCGAAGATACAATCGAGAAAGTACAAGGTTTGTGAGACCAAGTCGTATGGAGATTTGTTGTCTTGTTGACGTAAATATCTCTACAAAACGTAATTAGAAAATGACACAGGATCAGACTCTGACATACACGTAGAAAAAACGGAGCATTTTCATTCTCATTCATTCATTCATTATTTGTGGTACAGTAAACAAGCTTACTTGCATATCTAGGTTGTGATTTTCGCATAAAAGTTGGAGAAATCTTAGAGAGCTTTCTACGAGTTTCTCTCGGGGATGTTTGAGACTAGAAATGGCATAACCGTCTTTTCTCAGCACTGTCGTAGCAACACTGGTCCACTCGTTGTCAGCCTCCGAGAATCCATTATTGTCCTTGAATTGAGCTATCCCCTTCTCTATTAATTAAAAGAAATGCTTTCTTACAATCACAAGAAACGAGCCAACCAAACATCGTAAGCGCTTCGCATTCATACACACGCCTGGCTATTAGTACAGTCGTTCTTTTGCGTCAGTTAACACACGCCATAAATTAAGACGCTACATATAATAATGAAATTGCCTGCAATTGATTATTTGCAACAGTCTATGCAATCAGGCAATCTAAGGCAAAAAACATCTTCCCTAAAATTTAGCTACATATTTCTAACCTTTCAGACCCTCCAAACGTTCAAACCCCGTGAGTACTTCATCAGTAGCGTTGACCATTTCCTCGGTCATTTTCTTTGAGACACGAAGAATCTTTGAGCCATCTGGAAAAGTTAATTAGTAACAAAACATTGCTTCATGATCCTCACGAACAACTTAAATTTCCACATCAGGTTACTTCAACTCACCGTCCACCACATTAATTTTCGAAAGAGTGCTGTGCGCAACATGCGACTTGGACTCGCCTCTCGCCATATCACTAATTTTCGTCTTCGCGACAGCTCTCAAGTCTTCACCCACTTCCCGTAATATATCGTAGAGTACCTGGTAAACCATATAAAGATTTCAATAAATTCATAGTACGCTCCTTGATTTCATCCGAACACAATTCTTCGTTCACGAATAATTTGATTGATTACAAGTTACCTTCATGAAAATATGACTTTTTGAGCAAGACGACAGATTCAAATAAAAACTTTTCTGCAGTTCCACAGTTTCGCCACTTAAAAGCGAAATTCCCAAGTTAATAGATTGTTGTAAAACATCAGGAACTTTATCGACTTTGGTCAGGAGCTCAACTACAAGTCGTGATGCCCCTAATTGGTCTAATATGTCATGAGGTTCTCCCGATAATTTTCCTTGCCCTTTTCAAAATGTCACAAATTATTAAATCTCATGGAACAACGCGTGTTATTGTAATGTTACCAGTTTTCTTTTCACTCACATGAGTTGTTTCCTTGATCCTTGTTTTTGGAACTTAAATGAGAAAAGAAGGACGACGAAGGCTTGCTCTTTTTCAGATATTTGTCCAATAACGCCTCATGAATTTCCCGACCCTAGTCATCCAAAAACGCTAATTCATCAAAATTCCTTGATGTTACATGACGAGTTCAGTTAAGATCATAAGTTCAAACCTTGTCTGTTCTAACTTTCCTCCGTTCAAGTAAATCTTGAAGCACGCCGAGTATCTGCACACATAACTTACTAGCACCCTCATCAGCCAACTTCTCAGCATGAGAAATAAACCTGCAAAAGTTAAGAACTAGGGTAAAAGCTGATTTCATAAAATGAAATGCGAAATCTTCTCGCATGAAGTTTTACATACTTTTCAATCAGCTTTCCATCCTGACAAAGAGAGTATGCAAGGGTAGCCTTCGGAAAAAGACCCTCGGCACGACAGAGGACATCGGTGAGTGCAGTACATTCCCCACAAATCATGTCATCAACTGCAGGCTTAACCCGTCGGATTAAATGTTGTATTTCTAGAGTTACTTCGTTAGAATCGACGCGTGTCTACAAGTATCACAAACAAACATTGTTGAACTGATGCCACTCATAAATAACAATACATGAGAGAGATCATAATCAGGTCTCACCTCTTTTCTTAAAGGCTTTGATTCTTCTAAATTCATCATAGAAATCCACCTAGCACGCCTGTGAACCTCGTTTATGAAATTCTTAGAGTTTTTCTCCACCTCCATTGACAAATACGACGGAAGATAAATAGGCTGAGTTGATGCTTTGCAATTACAGAGACAGAATTAGCCATTACAAAGATATTCATTTCGTCGCTATGAAACCTGGAATTACAAACTTTTCAGTCTTTTACCAGCTTTATATAAAATGTTGAGGCATCTTTGAGCACTGTACAGTTTCGTCGGATGTATCCATTTTGTGTGAGTCAGTCGATAAATTGCTTTGAGTAAATTTATGAACAAGTCCTTGTGTCCCTGTAAAGTAAAAGAAAAGACATGACATGTCTGGCCTGGGATGTCTGTCTGGAACTTAACTCTAAAATTAGTCCTAGATATAGCCATCCGTTAATAGGTTTGAGGGAGAGTTTACTCAGTTCACAAATACTTACAAGAATGACAGTTGGCGTATGCGACAGGATTCTTTCAAAGAATATCTGCAAAATTGGAATAATTCCCTCGGTGACGTAACTCTGACTTCTATAATCCGCTTCTGCTTCTGACACTGGAGCATTGACAATGTTCAATATTTCAGGAAGAAAGTGCTTGTCAAACACCATCCACAAACGGTTCGAACTATAAACACTTCGTACGTCCACTTCAGTCACGAGGAATGCATGAAGGAGGAACATTACGTAAGCTTCTTTTACCTATAGATCGTAAGAAATATTTAAATAATATGCTAGATTTTATTTTTTAGAGGAGCAAACGTTTGAAGCAATGCATGAAGGAGGAACATTACGTAAGCTTCTTTTACCTATAGATCGTAAGAAATATTTAAATAATATGCTAGATTTTATTTTTTAGAGGAGCAAACGTGAATTTTTTTCATTAAAAACCCTACTTCCACAGGATATTCAACGCTGCATAGAACGGTCACGATGCGGTCCAGAGGCAGCAGTGACTGACACATTGACTCAGTGTACACATTCTTCCCAATTGTGCAATACGAAAGCAGTTTAACCAGCTCAATGTGGAATCTGGGAGAATCACACGATTAAGGTCAAAGATCAATTCGCACTTCGAATGAATAAATCAGTGAAGGGATTGAGCACTACCTGAAGCGCTCGATTTTGCTAGAGAACCGGAAAACTTGAGAATATTCCCGACTTTTTTCAAGATTTGTGAAGCCAAGGTAGTTTAGAAGTTCATCGTGGAAAATCGCCAACTACAACGATAAAAAATCAGCTTACAACGATACCAGTTTAAAATCATACAAAGTTTGACCCGAGCTTTGTCGTCTTAAAATATTAAAGGCATCCTTCTTCATTTACCTGATAAATAACAGATTCTTGGTTTCGCCTAACAATACATTGCTTCGGACACACAACGGTTTGTAAAGCAACAAGATAATCCGAAATAGAGTCGTAGGAAGGTTCACCCTTTGGGAATACCCTTTGTACAAGATGCTGTATTAGCTTATCCGAGACACTCGCGCATAAACTGATGTTGTCTTCGTATATGGCTCGGATAGCTCGCGCTTCCCCAACCCAAGGATCTCCCTCCAAAAAGTTTTTAAAGTCTTCCATGATATGATTAGCCATTATAGCTTGATTATCACCGTTTTGCATACAGTAAGTCTGGAAAAACATGCTGATCTCTTCCATGAGCCCATACTGCCAATCGTCTTTGCAATCTCGGAGTAGTTTGAATACATCTATGATAACCTCCTCCACTTTATGTTCGCGAAGTAAATGTTGATTCTGGCGGTTCGGCGTTTGACTACCATCCGATTGTAAATTAATACACAGTCTTATCATTTTTTGAAGCACCTCTGATATTGTCGTTAAGTGTTTCTCGAGGGGATACTTATGAGAAGGAGTTCGGGAAATGAAACTATGGTGTTTCAATGGAGAGGGGGAGTTATTGTCCTCGCGAATTTGCGAGCTGTTTGGAGAATTCTCATCTGCCGCGTAATTCTCACCACCGTCCTCCATAGTTTCATCAGTACTACGGAATTGGATCTGCACAGAAAACTAATCAATTTTCGTACTTGTGGGCAAAATTAAATTTCTCACATTCCGGATGCCATTTACCTGAGTTTTTGCTTCCTTGAATTTTCTCCGCTTGTCTTCATTGCTGCGCCTAGATTTAACTTCCTTGATAGCTTTTGCGATGCTCAGCAAATGGTCCTTGATTACGTCAAGGACGTTAGCGTCATTTTTACTGCTAAGGATCTGAGTCTGTGAAAAAAAACAATCAAAAGGTCTTTACCAATCGAAAACTCTGGTCAAACTCATCAGGGATTCATTTCACAAACCTTCTCGAGTGCGTGAAAGAGTCTTCGCCTTTGGTTGAACGTCGACATGAGTAAATGTATGGCACTCTTGACAAGAGGATAGTGAGTGCTAGTCACATTATACAATAACAGTCTCAAAAAGTTAGAGTCGTCATCACTAAAATGAAATCAAACATATACGCATATAAAGACAAACAAGTATGTTGGAAACGACAAAAATTGATCGTTAGTTTGAATGAGATACCAGAGTTCCACAGCTTTATCAAAATAATGGGTAAATAGGTCCAGGTCCATCTCTGATATTTTCTTTCCTTGCTTCTCGTAGTCATTAAACGAAGATAAGAGGTGGGTTAGGCGGAAATCCAATATAACTTCATGAATGTGCTTTAATCGAAATACAGACACGATCGTTACCCCTTAAATCCAAAGACATGTCGAAGGTTTTTTATAGTAATGGATATCATACCTCGTAAATTTCTAAGATATTAACTTTCATGTCAAGCAATGCAGCATTGTTTTCTTCCTTTGCCAATCTCAGCTTGCGTTGGTGTTCATTGCTTGCAACCACTACTGATTTTACTAGACCATCTATATGAAGTAGGAAAAAATCAGTCAGCACTCAGTCAGTAGTTAAAATACATTGAATCAAACATAATTATCTCCGGACTACCTTGGAACGTACTTTCCGCTGGTTGCGTGATAGATTCTCTAGATAACGATGCTAAAATTGTCAAAAGAATTTTCCTAAGCTGATTGAATGCTTCGATTCCATAGAAACCAAATCTCGCAAATTCTTTTGCCAGCTTCAAAATCTACAAGCATAATTAGTCGCTTAGAATTCGCTTTCATCCAGAAACTGAAACAACAATTTTTTAATCAAGCATAGTATTTTTGGACATACCTCAACGGAAAGCTTATTTTGAAGCGTGTTTCGAAAATGAGACTCTTTAGAAACCTCTTCCAGATAGCGCTTGATAAACTCTAAAGTTGGTTCAAACATTTTAAACTGTCCGTGTTTTCTTTGAGCCTGGTGT
The DNA here is from genome assembly GCA_027744415.1 of Seira ritae. NCBI lineage: Eukaryota > Metazoa > Arthropoda > Collembola > Entomobryomorpha > Entomobryidae > Seira > Seira ritae. The sequence goes on along the minus strand of JAHZNI010002061.1, from coordinate 860 downwards.
TGATCATACCTGAAAGCAATGAAAATAGGCATTGTTCCAAACCAAATTGATAGTGTAAAGTTTCTTGGGAGCTTTTTGAATAATTACTCTGCGATACTCTGACGTGGAGAGTCCCACCACTGTCTACTTAGGGTGACTTTCTTCTCCTCCTTCTGTGGTTCCACATCTACATGCAGATTCCGGGCCAGCCGGCAGCATGAAATTCTTAATTCGAACGGCAGCGATTCTGACGACATGCATCTATTAAATATATTTTTCAGAATTTAAAAATGTTCGCATTTTGTTGGAAAAGCTTTTAATAAAATTTATCTAACTGCAGAAGGATGTTCATATCCAGCTTCTCCTTCAACTGGTTCGTGGCATGGCTCTGTCTCCCCAAACACATATTGGAATACAAATCGAGCTGATGACAGTAGTACTTGAGAATTGCAGCGTCTTCCCAAAATCCCAAACTGTTTTTCTTCGCCAATTCTAGGACACCCTTTAACTGTAGACAAATTAAATGCCACCAACATGAAAATGAATTGAAGGCGAAAGGTATGTAGCAGTTTGAGAAATTGAAAATTACCCGTGTTCCATTTTTGTACAAGAATATTTCGCCAGACGCAACAGGACTAGTATTTATTTGACGAAAACCGTTGACGGTAGTTATGTCATCAGTTCTAAAACCACAAATCCAAATTAAAATAGACGCTATGACTAGAAGTATGTATGTCATGTTTTCAACGTAGGATTAATAAGTTAGTTAATTAATAATAAAACAGTACGTAGTAACAATAATAATAAATAAAAATTTACCGAACATCTAAAAGAGCTGAGCCATTTTCGTCCTCCAGGAGGAGACATAAAAAAAAGTAAAT
>JAHZNI010002060.1:0-13954 GCA_027744415.1 Seira ritae | reverse complement strand
TATCCCCCGGGGGCAGGGGGCGACCTGCCCCCCTGAAATTCGCTAGTGCAATACAAAATACATATTCAGGAATTATGCAAATTAGTAATTATACATAACTGCCCCCCTGCTGCCCCTCCAGGAAAAATTTCGAGGATACGCGCCTGAGGAGAGTGATAATGTGCGTCTACCAACAAATGATATTAATATATCATAATAGGGGGCGTTTACTAATAAGCTCATGCATTACATCTTTGCGAAATTTCGTAATCATGAATTCAGTAATCTAATCTATATATTAATATTTTCTGCTGGCAAATTAGCACAAAGCTAAACGAAGCTTACATACACAGATTGTACAATTCAAATAATAAGCAAACTTATTAAGTAGGAACTGTTTATGCATAACATCCTTTCATTAATTACGATGCCATTATTGTCATTCTCACTTTAGGTCGCGTTAAAATTTTCCTAACCTTGTGTCTTCAGTAAGAATGGTATTACATAATATGATTTCTTTGGATTTCGTTGAGAGCATTAAATTAGGCTACAAGGATGTTATACAATTAGGCCTTATGTTTCTTTCTGGAAATGGCTTGACATGCATGATCAAAATGATTAATATGTACGTAGATGAAATGGGACTGGAAATGAATTTACACCAAAATCACAAATTCCTTTCATAGCATTATATTTTATTTCAATTCAATATGCCATATCATAGCCCATAAAATGATATATCATGTTTCTTTTCGTGACACATTCAAAGTAAATATATAATGCACAACATTATTAGTGTTTTGTTATAACTGTGTCGTGTCTGACATGAATAATCTTTGATTTGATCTATACACATCGTCTGAGTGAGTCACTATTCATTTGCTCATTAAATCTTTGAGATTCTAGTAATTAATTCATAACCATCGTAATAATTTTCTGCATTAGATTACAGAAAACTAAACTGTGAATCCTATCTCAAGTTATTTATTACATGTATATTATTAAAGTATTTTTTAACTTTTGCATAACAAACATTAAACTGATAAAAACGACAGTATCATAATCACGATTTTGTATACAGGCTGTATTTTAGCATCAATTAATGTCTATATATTATGTTGGGGTTTCCTAGCGCAGAATATTTATTTTTGAAACTTACACGTAAGTACTTCATTGTATGTTATATAGGTAGGCTATTTAACGTGATGATAATTACGAAACACATCTTAATCCGTATTAAACTGATTGATACATTAAATGGGTAGGAAGACGAACCTATTCCATTGACCGACCGAATTTCATCCAATTCGATTGATAGAATATCACCGACTTATAAAGTGATACTATATTTTTTTATGTTTAACCCTTAAATGTGAAATTGAATGATCGTGAGCGAGTCAAAGTCATAAAACAATTCTATATGCTTTCCCTCAAAAATGTTTCAAAGCAGTTGATGTGTAAGTTTAATCGTGATCGTGATAAACTGGAGACTCTTCTCTGATACGCACTCTTATCAAATAAAAAAGCAACTTGCTTCTACAACTGCACTAGCGCAGCGGTGGCGAGTGCAGAATAAGGTAGCACTTATGATACAATCCAAAAATCGATAACCTCGTTCAAATCTTCTCCTGCTCCCAAAATAAAACATTTTCATCATTGCACCAATGTTAAACTTGGAAGTGAAAAAGATACTTAGACTTAGCGACCAACCACAACGCGCCGGTCGCGAGGGAGAGTCAACTTACACATAAAATTCATTTTAATTAAAATAATATTAACCGATATCCTACATAATATAGCTATTCATAGTAGGTGTATTTAAATTAGAATCATAATTTTCCTTTTTCCAATTTTTTTGCAGCGTTGGATACTGTATATAATGTATATGTGACTTATGTTTCCGACAATAGCGGAGTTTATACTTAGAATGTTAATGACATAGCATGAACTTTACTGATTCATTAGTTAATTAATTACGCTGTTTTTATTGATATAATTTCAATAGATTTCATACTCTTGCGATGCCTCTCATACGATAGATACATATATATATGTAACTACACACAATGATGATAACTCCTATAATATTCTCTACATTATTAGCTTCAATTTCAATATTGGTTAACATGGGTATATAGATGTAGATAAGATATTATAAGAGGTTTTTTTGTAACTGATACATTTTCCTCAGATCGCTTGTCATCACACCCAAACTCCTTGATGCGGAGAAATTTCGTTCTTGTTTGAAGGGGTCAAATTCTCGGAGAGTTTATTGAATAAAACTTTTACTTGTTTCGCGTGATATTCCTTTCAGCTTGTTTTTTTTTGGTTTTCTTACTTTCATCAAGTTTCGTCCGCACATGTCTAAAAAACACTTAGGTTTCGCCTGCGATGTCATGCGCTCGAATGATTCAAAAGAAGACTCGTCTCAAGTCAGCGGCGGATGTGATCATATTACATTGAGGGCAAAGTTTCTTAGAACCCTAAAAAATTGGGAGGTAAATGATTAATATCCTTCGCCTTATGCAAATGTACACGAGGAGGGTTGTAATTAAATTTTGTAAGTTATCGTTATAATGTCATCAAGAATCTATAGTTTCCTTACCAAGCTGCGTAACCAGCATAGCTCGCAGTGAACATGCCAACATGATATCGACACCACAGGCTTTTTGTACTTGTCCTGAAAGTCAGAAAATTGAATTATGTAAGTGTTACATGACTAAGGAAAATATCTGTCGAAATCAAGAAGAAGATAAGCAGTGGGACATACATACCTTGCACACAAGACAATGATTGCCATTATTGAAATTGGTTGACCTCGACTCTTTTTCAAGCTCTCGAACGCGATTTTTCAAAGCTTGAATAACCATTTTATGATTTACATTTCCACCCAGTTGATCTGATGACGAGCCGTCATCACTAGCACATGAACTGTTGACCGGGGATTCTCGATCTTCCCACCTATTAAAATCAACTTCATCAGTATCCATCCGTATGGAACAAGGAAATGAAGATAAAATGCATACATTATGCTTATTTATTGAGAGAACAAACCTGCCCCCATCCGAGTTTCCATCTTGATTCCGAGCTGGCGTTGGTGATCTGCTTTCGGTTCTGTTCATAGCTGCTTGAATATCTGCCTCGGTGTATTGTGTGTATCCATACGTGGATGTATCATCCCCATCCACAACCACTTCCATCGTATCATTTTCCTCCTCGCGGCGCCTCGAAGTAGTCATGTTTAAAGCCGCCACTAAATTGAGTACAAGATTGGATTGCATTGCCATCATTTATTATTATAATGCTAGAAAATATCTAGAGCTTGCGAAATCGAATTTAAATTCAATTCAACTTACGGGGATAGTTTGATGAGTCTGAATGAGGGCGAAGATGTCTCCGACTACGCATCCATTCGTATTCATCAATATCGTGTCCATCTCCATCGCCATCCCCTTCTATATCTACTGGTTCATCCTCATCAAGCATATCTCCATTATGATAGCGACCATCCTGTTTCATACAACCAAAAATGTTACATAGGTATTTTATTTTGCAAATGCATGCTTTTAATGAGCATTGTATTACATTGAAATAAGGTGAATCTCTTTTTGCAATTACCTTTCTTAAACAAGCTTCAACATGACCAGAAAGCTGGTCTGCAGGGCCTTGCAAAGGTATCTGACAAACGGGGCATGTTACGTGAGGCCCACCATTTCCTCCACTCTCCTCCCTACGTCTCCGTGTTTTTAAACGAAGTCGTGAATGGCGATTGACACGAACGCGCTGATATGTCTACAATAAAGAACGTCAAGTAAACCTTTAAAAATTCTGTAACTCTTAGTGATGTCAAGTCTTTTTATTGCTCTTGTAATTTGTAAGTAGTAGTTTCCATGAAAAAAGTTTGTACCTCCCATCTGGAATCCTGTGACAACTCTCCCGGTCCATCTTTTTTGGTTGCAGTGGAGGAAGAATCTCCAGAAGAAGAAGATGCCAATGGCTCCTCTCTCCTTTGTTGCTGACTTCGATGCATCCGACTGAGACACATTAGTTGTTCTACCTCAGATAACAAATGCGATTCCATGTCCACAGGATGTAATGACATTTTACACACTGGACATGATAGCTCTCCAAAGTTTCGTCTCCCTGAAACCAAATAACAAGATTAAATTAATACTTCTTAAACTTTAAGTCATAAGGCTTTCCAATTTTTTTATGAAATATTTTGTCCATTCCTTTGCACAAAGATTTTGAAGTAATATTAGGAAGAATTGTTAACATTTTTAAAGTGTGGAATTAAGATTAGTCAATTTTGCTTTTTGCTACTGTTTCGCTTGATTTTGGAATAAAGCGTGGAAAACTAAACCCAAGTTTTCTTCCAACCCTCTGCGTTAGGCTTTGATTCAAGCCAAGCCATATCTCAAAAGAGAACCAACTTCATGCACCCGACCCGAAATCGGGCATTTTCACATGCTTCATCCATCCATTGTGACATAAAAATCCCGATGAGCAGGCCTCAAATTCCCAACAGGAAACAGGAGAGTAGGAGATAATCCAGCCCTAATTGCATGATCAATATCACTCTCTAGGGTGAAGATTTTCTCGGAAAAAGAATTCACATTGGATTGGAATGCATTCTCGTAAAATCTAATATTATGAATATATCCATGAAAATTGGGTGCAAAACTCATATCATTCTGGCCCATGAAGCATGCATAATAAAGCTCCGCATTCACAATATTACTTTTAGCTACGGCTTAAACCGTGCAGAAAAACGATGAGCAGTAAACTCGATTGTCATTTTACTTCCAACTACAAATATGAATACATACGGCGGTGGTGGTGACGATGAAGAAGTTATTATATTCCTGCCCTGTCTGCATGCTTGCTTGGAGGACAGGGTGATCATGATCACGACGATCTGATTTTGAGACAGCATGGGGTGAATTGAGTTTTCACTTATTCAACACGTCTCTTTTCAACTGGTCTTGTTTGCCTCCCTCCGGGATGCCTGGCTATTTGCCCGACACTTTGCTTCCTCACACTGTCCCTGTAGCAGTATGCATGGTGATTTACTCACAAAAACATACCTTTGCTCCAAAATTGCACGCACCAGAGAAATCCGTTATTTAAACGCAATTAAAATGCTGAAACAACTCTTGTTTTAAATTGCCTTTGGTGAAAGCACTGCAACGAAAATTCATTGTTTTGTCTTCTTGTTCGTGTTATCTGTGGTTGTATAATGAATCCAGGAAAAATAGAACAAAATGATCTATCGAATTTCATAAGAACAATTGATGGAGAATCATATTGCTGCTACGCCAGTAGAGTGCAGTATTCCTTATCTTCCTTCTCTCGAGCATCCAGCTTTAAGCTACTGTTTATCTTATTTTGTCGTTCTAAATGGAAAAACCTACGAGCAAAAATAACAGGATTAGGTGGAATATCATCCGAGACTGTCACGTTGTTCGTTTCATGCTTCTATCTGAGAGAACGCATCTATCTAGTCATTCCTCCCACATTTTTCGCTTTCCTCACCAACAAAAAAACAGATGGAAGAGTTGACTTGGAAGAAAATCTCCTTTAAGTATGATGATAAAAGTAACAAACATCTTATGAACAAGCCTATACCCTCCAGAGAAGGGGACAAAGTCAGATAGGTCAACGAGGAGGAGTGAAGTATTATTATTACTGGACATGGACATCCACGAGAGAGAGAGTGAAGAAAGGAGCAAAAAAGTTTATTCCGCAAGAGCTCAGCCATCAAGTGAAAGAAAAATAGATAGGATGATAAAGGCTAACTTTTCTAAACTATCCATAATGATATGTTACTTTATACACATCAATAATAGCCGTACATGACACAACACCACTTGCCTTGTTGTAATATAGCAAGGGGAAAGGACGACGAACATATGAACATTCTCATTCCCTGTACATTCTCATGTGTAATGTCATCATCATGATGGGGGAAATGTAGCAACCACAATAGACAAAGTCAAGGTGGAGTAGTTGAGAGTGGGCTTTATTTCAAACGATTATACCTCTTCTTGTCAACTCCCTGATACAAATGGACAAACAAAGCTTTTCCCCCTCCCTTCACAACTTCTTGAGTATGTGACTTAGTAAAGTCGGCCAGAGAGGACTTGGATGGGCTCAGCAAGAAAATCCTAAAAAGATGGAAAAACCTTTTGATAAAAAATGCTTCGACTTTCATTCTCACTATCAGTCTTCCCAAGCATTTTTTTCCAAGTGGCGATGGCGATGTAGTGATGATGTATGTACATATCATAGTGTTTCCTATGGTACCTGAATATACATATTCCAGGGATAAATAAAAACAAGCGGAACTGTAGATTTTATTGTAATGGGTTTTTACTAAATATACAATGTTTCCCATTTTCTCTGATCATCGAAGGAGAATGAAAGAAACAGAGGCAGTGAAAATGGAAGGATTGGGAAAGTATAAAATCCTCGCTGAATGTACATGTGTGTGTTTCTGTCTGAGAGAGAGAGGCTCATGTTTACGAAAGTGTGAATTGTGAGTGTGTAGCGACGATACAAGCATGACCCAGTTGAGCCAGGGATTTGTCAGGTGCTTGTTAGCCACCCGTGCACGTCCACACAAAGCCCTCCCTTGTGTGATACAAGCTCATCCATTTGTCGCCGGCTTTCTCTTCTAGCTTTTTCTAATGACCCAATACATTGCATTATTCATTCTACTTCGTCCATTTGTCCAAGAGCTTGTGCAGAGAAAGAACACTCGGTAATCAAATGAAATGAACTGCAACGCAACGTATATGGCTGGAGGACGTTTGATAAATATTCTTTCGGACATGTGTACTTTCCCCATAAATTTAGTTGTCCAATACAGAGAATATACCACGGTGGATTGTTATTCATGGTGAAAATATGTATTACAAAGAAAATATTGGGCACAGTAGCGACACGACATCATATTAAAATTGAGAGACACATAATTTTTTATAACTTTTCAAATTCTTCATCTTAATTGAATCGCGCCATGGTAACCATTTTCCCATGTCTACTATCTACGACCTGTACCTACTTCACTTAATTTTTACATTTACTTTCACTCTACATTCTCCAATGTCTAGTCTCACCAAATTTCATGAGATGATACTCTTCCATATCGAAGCACATTAGTTGAAAGTTATTTGTAAGATTTTATAAAATGCAAAAAGAAAGTTCCCTTTCACCCTTATCCTCTTAAGTTCCAATAGAAAAATCTTGATAGAGCGAGCGAGCGCAGAGGAGAAAAAAACTGAAATATGCCAATGATAAAGATAGAGTGTGGTGTGAGCATCCTTGTGAATTCATGGGTACGTGTTTTAGGTGCACATCCCATTGTTCCTTGCACTAAACTCTAGAAAGGAGAGGGGGAAAGTGGAAGAATTGCTTTGGAGCATCTCACTTTCAGTAATACTCCCATAACCGGATAGATTTTTTGGAGGAAGAATCCTCATCTGCGTGGACCTGATAGATGGGCATGTTGACGGCTTGGGTGATTGCCTCGTTACCAGGGATATCGAACTCAATCCCGGATGCTTAGCTTCTCGTTTGGCGCACACCTGAACCTCGCCTTAATGGTTTGCATGCTGCCTAGTGCTGCTCGTCTTTTGTCCACGACGACACACATAAACATTTGTAGTTAACTTTCAAAATACCTTCTCCTCCTCCACCTCCTCTCCACTTAAACTTCTTTCTCCTCCGTTTTGTTCACTTCAATCGTATACAAGGAGATGGGTACATCGTAATATCTCCTTTTTTTTCTCTCCCTGTAGATTGTTGTGATGAAAGATAACAACTTTCTAACCACCATCACCACTACCACTGGTAGTAGCACTACCTCTATCGCTGCTGCTGCTGCTGAAGTATCATCTTACTCGACTATATAAGTACTTATAAGCTTTTATGCCTTTCCGATAAAAAAAAAGACTTTCCGGGGTTTTGGAATGAAGAGAGAGGAGGGTATGAGTGCCACTGAAACGCTTTTTTCACATCATATGCCTTCCTGCCCTTTTGCCAAAGTTAAGTGATCATTTGAATGGATGAGATTTTTCAAAGCCTTTCTCTTCTACTCAGTCTTTCGCCTCTACTCCCTAAATATAATAAAGGGGCGCATCAGCCTCTTCGACTTGAAACAAGAGGCTTACGGTTTATATCCAACAAGATGAATTTCATAATCCCAACTTGTTTACTCCTCTAAAACTAATCGTCATCGTCACTCTTTCAAATGCCTCCAGTTTGTCTTTTACTCTTAGCTTGCACCATCACCACCACCACCACTCATCCCGTCATCATTACAACAAGTTAAAAACGATCATAGGAAGCACTCTAAACCTTCTAGCAAATCCCTACCAATTTGTTTAATCAAATTAGGAAAAGCCTTGTTGAAGATTGATTTTAGTTGTTTTGTCTAAACTAATAATAAAAAAACCTGACCTGGTGGATGCACTAGACGGCAGTGCAAAAATAAGTTGGCTTTCTTCATGTTAAAAACTACCCACGTCTTCATCACCGCACAAAACGAATGACTTTATCATCCAACATAAAGATGTTACATGATGATGATGATGCTTACAGGACGGTTGCGTAATATTGATTTTTAATGCATGAAAACTTGCCTTTAGTGCTTACGGAAAAAGTTGTTCACTTAACCGTACATTAAATATGAATTTCAAGAAGACTTTCTCCTTGAAACACCACTCGCAACACAAACATCCACATCGGTTGGTTATAAAGATGCCAGCAACTTTTCCCTCTTTCGTAAACAAACTTTGCGACAGCAACATTTTATCGCCGCGCTTAAAAAAATGTATTACGTGGTGGTGGTGGGAGGCTAACAAATTTAAAGAAAAAAAATCAGGAGAGCATCTTGTGGTTTTGTCACTCTTTTTTCTCTCCCATTAAGATAATACCGAAAGAGGAGTGTATGTAGTAGGGAAAAAAGGAAAAGCGTTTTACTATCACTACTGGCATTTCCCAGCATAAAGTTTCAGTCTTTGAGCTTTACTTAACACCTATCATGGCTTAGCAAGATGTTCACTTTGCTTTCGCGATCCAAATAAAAAGAATGATACCGTCTTCACTGTGGTATCAACATATCTCACCTTTTCTTGCTCCTGCCTCCCTTCCTCCCTCTCTCACATCTATTTCCCCTTTTTCTTTTCTCCCTATTTTATCATGCCTCCTCTCCTTCCTATGAACCTGGAAATCATATCAAGGGGCCTATTTCCGCTAATAGAATGGGACTCTGGGAGTAAAAATAGGATCAAGATCAACGCGACAGACGCTCGTTTTCTCCACACAAACCTTTTTTAAAAAGAAAAATGTACGTGTAAAAAAGGTCTTTCCTCCCATTATATGGTCATGTTCCAAAAAGATTATCTTTTGCAATTTTTCCCACCACACAGATATGCATGTATAATATATAAATGCATTTTCTTTATTAGATTAAAGCGATTTCTACTCGATGCGTTTATACTCAAACGGGAGCAATGTCGAGTTGTAGAGTAGAGCCATATGAAAATCCAAGCTGAACCCATAAAGAACTGCCAACTACTTTTACGAACAAATCCTGGGTTTAATATAAGTAAAAAGGTGCATTCATGCATAAGTAAACCATTTCCGTTAACTTTAAAATCTGCAAACCAAACAACATGGCGACCCTTACTTTCAACGAAAGCATGGAAAGTAGAGCAGACGTTGTTCACATGAATCAAAGATCCAGCATAATTCATCATTTTTTAAAAGAGCTACAACCGCAACTGCCAATGATGAGAAAACCAATTAAATGGAAATTATAAATTAATGCATGACAAGTGTTTTGCTGGTTAGTACCTAATTAATAAATGCTTTGGAATATCAGTCGTGACAACCATTAACCTTTCCTTCCACACGACACGTAAAATGTTAGCAGTTCAGTTCAGAGTCTGGAATAATGTCACTTGATATTCATGAGAGTAATTTGATAGAAATATATTAAGGTTTCGTGAAAGAGTGCGCCTTAACTCTCAAGCAAGCCAGGCCAACGCCAACGTTGATCTCGATTTCATCCTTTACGACTTATTCTCATGCATAACAGGTCAAAGTTGGGGAAATTCCTTCTTCCAAACTTTTTTCACAGGGGTTTAAAATGCTCTCATGGAAAAAGTCATCGGGAGCGAGCGAGTGCGAGGTAACCGGCAATGACCAGAAATCCTCAGCCGACAAGAGAAGTTCTCCCTGCGATAGGAAGTTCACAACGATTTGTGATAATACGACGAAGGAAGACGTACGCCACAGAAAAGCCCGAAACTGTTTCCTTTTCCCATCATCATCTCATGGAACGGTGAGTAACAACTGCTCACAACATTGGAGGCGGATGAATGAACATGAAAAGAAAGTTTCTTGCTTTTGACAATTAATGTGATATCTACAAAAAGAAAGTACTATAGAGGAAGACTTTAGTGAGCGGTTGTTGTGCTTGAGCTCCGTGCTACTGCAAACATCCGTGCTTTCACTCATTCTAAGATACGAAGATCAAGTCTCATGTCATAAGTTATGTAACGTTATTACTCCGCTTCAAACCATGAATTTTGAACTTTGAACACCTTGTTTTTCAAGCAAGGAAGTTAAAAGGAAATACCTACCCTCGAAATATATAAAAAAATGTTAATTCTATTTACATATCACTTTCCCAACATATTTTTTTAACAAGTTAAATTAAAGGAAAGGGAAACGATGAAGGATGAAGTGATCAATGTCTTTATAGGTCTTAGGATGTTTTAAAAGGGAAACCGAACGCTTCTGTGGAAAAACAACAAACGTAGTGATTTACAGCTTTATACAAATCAGGACTTTGTGTAAATGCAGCAGCTGTACAACATTTGTCCATTTATATTCCCATTCAATGCATTTTTTCACCATCGTCATCATAATGTTCTATTACTTAAATAATCGCGGCTTCCAAAGCTGACTAGAAATAATTAATAGTAAAACAAACAAATATTCTTGGTCTGATCTGAATCTATGCTTCCGCTTCACTTTCAATTTGATTGCAATGGAAAGTACACAGAGGGATAATGATGGTGAAGAAAATAGAATTCGTGACCATTTGCTCCTTTGTTCGCCAACTAAACTAAACTGCATGCAAGACGTGTTCCCCTAATATATAGCCAAGAAGTTGAAAAACCATTAAGTGAGTGAAACTATTGCTGAAGTCTCTTTGAATCCATTCCCTGCCTACCGTAATAATCCTAATATTTTGATTAAACAACAGAGAAACTTTTTTGAGTGTACGACCTTTTTTACGACGTAACAAAAAAGTGAGAAAATATGGTAAAACTCAACGCAAAATTTTTATTGGTCGAGGAGGAGAAGGCAAAACATCGAGTGGAAACATTTCAGATTTCATTTCTCCTTTCTTCAGCCATCATCAATCGCTCCTTCTCACTGGTTTCATATATAACACTTCACCCCTCATCTCATTGAAATGAAGGAATCATTTTATGAGTGCATATAATTATTACATTACAGAGAGCATGCATGCATCCATGAAGGAATTCGGTAAACTTTCTTACAACTCTCACTTATCTAACTAATTCGTTTCATCACCAAATCATTCCCCGTTTTGACGTGAGATACTCCAGTTATATTTGGAATGGCCTTGTTCTTGTGCATGTAAGGAGTTGTTACGTCAAAAAAAATCGCACTCCTTCTTCTACTTCTTTTCCCACATTATTATCGTAGCAGTTTGGATAGATGAAGGATTTATTTTATGACAATAAAATTAAAAACGTTCTCTCGGCTGTTAGCACATTGTAACAGAGATATATCAATTTACCGCTTATTTTATGGCCGCCATTTCGGTAACCCCCAATGTCGTGACGATCATGATGATGATGATGATCACCATCAACGTCATAACGAGTGTAATAAAGAGTAAAAAGCATTCTCAACGTCCAAAACCTCCTTCGCGGAGGTTATGCCTTCTGGAGGCACGTAAAGTCATAAGTTTGGTCAACGCATAGATGTGGTCCCACACTTCTTCTGGTAACAGTAACAAACAAATCAGCTCTATTTCCTCCATGCACGCACAGAAGAGAGCTCTTTAGACAATGTCGAGTTTCATTGTTTATTTTGAAATGAGATCTTCTATTTGTTACGATATGTACATAATATGCCGTGCTGTGCTTGAACAAAACCGATACGTGTGAAGGATAATTATTCTGTCTCCATGAGTGGGAATGTACAATACTCAATTCAATAAGTCCTCTTGGGACTTAAGGAATTTATTTTTAAATCACACCATTTTTGATTGAGTATTGACATTCGCTGGTGTATGATAAAAGGTAAGTAATTACAATTATTAATCGAATGTGTATTTCAGATTAAATTTGAATTAACTAATTCAATGCATTTTTAGAGACAATTTTAATGTGAGCCTAACTAAGAAAAACAATGTTTTCCATCGATTTGAGATTAGTCTTGTGATGCAAATAATAATATTGTCTGAATGGTGTTTACAGTTCATAGCCTTTTCGATTGTTTTAACCTAACTCCATGGATTTACTGATAGAAGATGCATTCACTCGTCTAGCAACATTGCAAGACCACCACCACTTTTTTCTTCGCGTAGCAATAAATGAAATGTCTATCAACGCAAACATTACAGATACACACACTGATTCGCATTTTTTTCCTTTTGTTCAAGTGCAACGATAAAGGAAAGTATGCTTTAAAGAAAATAACTTGTGAGCAAAGCGTTCCTTCATCCGATACTTAAGTTGGAGTGACTACATCCTTCCGAAATTGCTTTCACATTTCAAGAGAATCCCATTTTAAAAAGAGGCAAAGGGAAAAACTGCATTTCCCTCTTGATCGCATTTTTCTCGAATGTAGTGAGAACAAAGTGAGATTTGCATGCATGCATGTTATATTATATAAACTGACAAAGTGGAAAAGGGAATGGTGTCTCCTCCCTTACATACTTGATCCTCTTCCTCTTTTTTCAACCCTTTTCCTCTTAGCCCACCACAAAAAAAAACTATTCTCGAAAGTGAAAGATGCACTTCTTAAAAAAACAGGTACTCCTTTTACCGCCCAAAAAATATTTAATGTTTATGAGAAAGAAATGAAACACTTCCTGTAGTTTCATGAACAAGGCTTGATCCCCTACCCAGGCTCCCAGCCTACCTCTCTCTTTCAAAATAAAGTAACGACAACGAGTACGAGACCTATGTAGGTACGTATGATAAGTAGATATTATTATTATTCGTTTTCAAACGTCTTAATTTCTTCTTCCAATTGATGATAAGATTGAAGTAAGTAACAGAAAGCACTTACAATTCGGCAAAAATTCGACCGGGGGAAACTGCTTCTTGAAAGAGTTCATTTGTGCATTGATCGTCGTGAGACTTCAGTCCTGCTACAGATGCACAAATAGGAATTTTAGGTAAATGCTGAAACAACTTCTTTCTTAGACCTTTTCACACTGTCTAATTAATCGAATATTAAACTTCTAAATATACTTTTTAACTGCTATTCACGATTAAATTTAATTTCACTGCATTGAATGTTGAGCTGAGAAAGTTTTTTTCTAGTAGGAAATAAACGCACGTACAAGTTTAAAATTCGAAGAGAAAAAAAATTTACCACGACTACGACAGTAAAGGAGGGTTCACGGAGAGAGACTGAAATGAGGTTTGTCGCGTAAACCAACTAACATTACCACTTTCTGAGCAAGCTAATGGCTAATCTAATAACTACTGCAGCACGTTTCATGCGAACGAAAAAAGCCAGCGATGAAAAAGTGAGCTGGCCATTGTAACAACAAAATCTCAAACAAATGTAAAAGGGACGAGGATGATGATGATGATTATGATACTATGGGACCATAGACCTTTTTTTCACCCCGTCCGTCGTCGTCGTCGTAGTATGTTCCTCCGTCTCCTCACAATAACAACTCGCAAAC
>JAHZNI010002059.1:0-27485 GCA_027744415.1 Seira ritae | reverse complement strand
CCCAGCACCGAAACATGTAACATTGACAAGTTAAATCATGAATTGTACATCAGTTTTTTTTCAAATTACGCGTATCATTGTGGCGCGGTGAATTTTATTTACACGTGAACCATTTAAATTGTAAATAAATGTTTATTATGGATTTGTTTTAGATTTGCTAAATAAATTAGATTACTATTACTTCACCGTTCACACACATTCGAGTTCTTAGCATTCAGCTCAATCAAGATTGATTATTTTTAATCTTTTAATTAATTAAGATATCTATAATAACATTTTTACTATCATTCTAACCACACACTAAATTGTACAAATGTTAAAACAAATTATTAATTATAGATATTTCCTCAGACGTCTCTGCTTATTTGGCATATTTTCCCTTAAAACCAGACGCTTGGATTTTCCATGTAGACCAAAGAAGCGATTTTTCGTGGCATATGTCAGTTTGATGAGCTCCTGTACCAGCATTTTCTTGTGTTTTGGTCTAAAGGCTTCCTTGACCTATTCATACAAAAGCAAAACCATTATTTTTAAACCTATGCGTGCATGTGCATCGTGCATTAGAAAAAATAGAACAATCATATTGTTAAATGCTAACATTATTTAAATGAGCTTACCGGAGTGAGCGCCTGCACTTTCAAAATCGAGTCAGTAATTGGTGCATTGACATCAATAGGCTTCGTCATTTCGTAAGGAAAGGGGACTTCGGGATGCCAACAAACATACATATTGTGTCTTTGATGGAGANTAACATTATTTAAATGAGCTTACCGGAGTGAGCGCCTGCACTTTCAAAATCGAGTCAGTAATTGGTGCATTGACATCAATAGGCTTCGTCATTTCGTAAGGGAAGGGGACTTCGGGATGCCAACAAACATACATATTGTGTCTTTGATGGAGAAATACTTGTCCAGATTCTGGCTGAGTCTCTGCAGGCGACGAATTGGCGTCTTTCTTCGCTTCTGCTGCTGGTTTCGCATTTGAATTTAACGATTTAGATGACTGACTATACGCGCGACTGGAGAAAATAATTGCTGCACAATTCACACCGCTGAGACTAGATATACGGTTAAACGAATGTGCCATTTGAGGATGAGTACCGGGAGTCTTGAAAGAACGCAGGAAGGTCATGGGACTAATCACACGAGCAGCAGATGCCAGTGAATTGCTGATTGACGGCCAAGTCATTTTGAAAATCTCCTTCTATGTACTTTAACAGTTCAGATCAAATCATTTAAATAATAATTAACACAAGATTTAAATAAACTTGAGATTAGCAAAGTAATTAGGAGTTTTAATTATGGCAATTAATTTTTGTATTGCTTGCAGATTGCGAACATAATAAATAATAATCTTATGTTGTTGACCAAATAAGATGAGAGATCACAAGTAGAGTTTTTGCTCCCGCATATTTTTGGTCTATTGTGAGAATTTGTTGGCATTGTTTAGAGTGGTCTTATGAAATAAAAGCTTTTTCAAAGAGAACAAAGATAAGATCCATTTTCCGCATCTGCATAGCATGCTGACCTGACGGAAAAAACGCCTTGTGCTGTGGCCGTGTCTGCGTCTAATTTCAATAGAACTACGTTGAGAACCTAATTAATTTAATTGCTTTAGTGGAGTTCACGTCCATTCTTTAGCGTCACCTTCTTTCTATGTTGATCCGCCATGTTTTTATGGGTCCGAAATTCAATGTTTCCAAAATATTTCAGTAAATTACATGATCGACTATACAGTTTCGTTTGGTTAATACAACAGGCGTTCAGGCCCACTTATGCAAAACCCCATGAATTTATTGAACCTGCATTTGCACCTGAATGAATAATATGTACATGTTTTTATGAAACAATACATAATTAATCTTGATAGCTTTTATTTAATGCTTCCCTTTAAATCTCAGTATTTAAATAAAGTTGAGTAAAATAAATGCGTGATAATTTTCAAGCATGATAATGACCTTTCACTTCATCATTTAAACCATTTTTGAAATAAAAAAGATAAGTTATAATTGCGTTTAAAACTCAATAAAAATTCCAAAACTGGATTTTCACCTACCACGCACATCTTTCACACGAGCATCGGCTAACAAAAAGTGCGGAAAAGGAAATAACTTCACGCATCTCAGTTCAAAAACTCGTCAATTTTGCTACACAATTTTCGTAGATACTCAGCTCAGTGAGCTCAGAATCTATTTTCCCCTATACACCCCTTCATATCCAATGTATTTGGCCACTGCATTATAATTTCCATATCATGGCTAGCCCCTAAAAATTATTAATTACATAGAGAGCATTTAAAGTGCGTATATTATTTATATAGCATAAAATATATTGTTCATCATGTTGTACTCTTCTTTATATTATTGTCCATGCGATAATTGTACAGGAAACACGTTAAGCTCATGATGAGCGCTATGTATATAACACCAGCAGAGACAGACTGAAAGAACACTACGTTTGTGCTCACTCACACAAGTCACACAATCAAATCGTCAAAAGGAGCAATGAGCAATACTATTACCTAAGTTTATAGTTTATCCCTACTCTAAATGTCTAAATATCTACAATCTACATTGCCTCTACAAAAAAACTTTTTTTACCCCGTGTAGAAAAAAAACCAATCCCAGCTCATCAACAATGCGAATCAGACTCGCTCTGGCTATAGCCCTATAGCCCAGAAGCTGTTTTCGTTTTTTAAGATGCATATATTATTGTTGTGAGTTGTTTGCGTAAGCTTCTATTTCTCAGTAAAGGTCCGTCGTCGTCACACACTTATGCCTTTTTCCCTACGTTATGATGATGATGTTGTGTGTGGGCTATACACTTGCCCTAATGTATAAATCCACATTAAAAACATGCATTCAATTTTTCCCATACATTTCTGGTGGTGGTGCTCACTCATGTACATACATACATACATTTTAGGATTTTCAGGTTCCTCGTTCCTCTTCTTCTTTTTTACCCAGCCAATATTCCTATTCTTCTCAGCCATCCAATCATACTCTAAAAGTCTTCTTGTTCAAGTCAGATACAAAAAAAAAGAAATAGTTGTAAGCAAAAAAAACAAGAATACGTAATACGTGTATGATAAAGCGAGTAACGCAACAGAAAAAAAGACCACAGCTTTTGGTAAATTTTGAGTAGGTACACTTT
This sequence comes from Seira ritae, assembly GCA_027744415.1. Lineage (NCBI taxonomy): Eukaryota > Metazoa > Arthropoda > Collembola > Entomobryomorpha > Entomobryidae > Seira > Seira ritae. Next base: position 24,333 of record JAHZNI010002059.1, on the reverse strand, counting down.
ATTGCATGGAACAGAAAGGATGGACGGATGGATGGATGGTATATTCCATTTTTATATGGATGCATCACATTAAACCCTTTCTTTCGGAATGCTTATGTTATGTTGTCCCGTTCCCCAATTTTTCTTGTCTTGTACACATTACTACGCTACGACGGGAAGAAAGGTAGGTCTTCAATCTTCAATTGAAAAATATATCCAGAAAAAAGGGACCTTTAATACATGTCTCTGATCCTTTCATATATTTCGGGTGAAAAATTTATATGCTGTTATATATACCTATCATAAAAATATGACGATTTTTTTGAACATTTAAAAAAGGTTGTCGTAAAAATGTAAAGGCAAAGTTATTGTTTCCTCGGGATGGACAATGGAAAAAATGAAGCGGAGCTTCATACAAATTATAAAATTCGTGGTTCCATTGGAAAAAAAGAAATCCACAATTTTTATGACGTACAACCAACCTGATAAGGGATTAAAAAGGTGATGCCCAAAAAACGTATGTCGAATCATCTTAGGGCAGATTTTTAACCACCCTCAAGTTTACCACGTTTCCCTTATTTTTTGTGCAAAAATTTATGACTGTTTTACTATCCAACAGGTTATTTCCGTGAAAAATCTGAATTTTGATGGTGAATTGTTTTGCGATCTGGAGAAAGCTGGAAATCTGTCAATTTCGAAATAAAAATATTGTGTGAAAAAATGTAAAATATTCGTTCACAGTGAAAAGATGGTGCCTTCTACAGCATTTGGCTCAGGACTAGAAGTTATAACGTGAAGGAATCCTTCCAATGAGGAAAATACGATATCTGGAAATACCATTTTCGAAGGAAAGTTACTTTCAGATCTAGTGAAAGTGAATTTCAGTCGAGTGCTTCTTAAAACGCTTGTGGTATCCTAATCATACTCAGGATACAAAGCAATCAAACATGAAAATGTTTTGGAAACATCGACCCTCTGAAGCTTTCAGGAACAACGAGTTCCAAATTGAAGTAAATGCTGAGGTTCTACGAAACCCAAGAATTAAGTCATAAAAAACTCAACGCGATAATATGAATATTTCGGTACGTAATGAATTAATGAAGCATGAAATGAAGCATTGTTTACTAAAATATTTCAAAATTGTACCAGCAAAAGAAATAATGCAATTTTGAATTCTTTTTGTAGGCGGTAGCATTCCCGTAAACTTAGAAAATGTCGTCTCCCTTAAATCTTCAAAGTGGAGGGGGTAACGGAAGTGGGAGCAGCGCAAATAGCGCTTCCACAATCCTTCCCTCCACCGTCCCCACTACTACAACGAGTGGAGAAAGTACAGGAGGAGGGGGTGGAGGTAGTGAAATCCCCTCACTCACCTCCTCCTCATCATCCCTCTCTGAAGAGGTTAAAATGTCTATAAGGAATATTTCTAGTGAGATAACTATTTTCGAAATTAAGACTCCTCTTCCGGAGAGATCGAATCCACCATCATCACTCACAGGGTCTACCACAATAACTACCATAAATCCAGTCAAAGCAACGTTGTCGACGAGTTCCTCAAACCCTCTTCCCCCATCATCCCAGCAACGAAATTTTATTCAAGGAGTGTCGTCGTCGTCGATAACTACTTCATCTATAAATGCTCCTTCGCGGCCGCCTAATAGTTTTCTAAGTATGAGTAATAGCTTGCACAACAAACAAATTCAACTTCAACCGATCTCTCATAGTCTCCAACAATCACATCATCATCGTCATCACCAGCAACCATTAAATAATCGTGTTAGCATAACTCCAGCCGTATCTCAGAGAACTTTGCCATTAGCTAATAAGCCAGTCATGGGACAAAATCAGAGGACAATGATTCTTAATCATAATCCCAACTCGTCAGTGCGAGTGACTCCTGCAACTTTTCTGAAAAATCGTCCTTTAAACTCGAAGTTTGGTGTTAGCAGTGGTGGTGTTGCTAGTAGACCACATGTGGATGTCAGTGATCGTAGATCGAGTGATCCAATGGATATCGATACGAAGTTGCCATTAGACCCTTTAACAATGCTGGAAACCAAAATGGTGGAAGGTGATCGCGAAGTTAATACGGAAGCAAGGCATGAAGGACCAAAAATAGAAAATAGATTTATCAAGCCTTCTTCGCTAACAAATTCTAGTGAAGGATATCAGAAATTCCAATCTCTTTCTGCGACTAGAAGCCGTATTCAAATGCAACAAAATAATCTCCGGAAGACGACCACTCACCAAGTTGAACTGATGGAACTACAGGATGACGCTGAAAATAAGAATGTGATAAGCACCCAACGTACTACTGTGAAAGACGCACAGGAGCCTTTCCCGAACGACGCTGCCCAAACTGAGTCGTCCACGGTGCAGCATTGCTCTGCTCCTACGGCCCCTTCGCAGAGTGTGACTCAGAAAGCCGTACCAAATCCTGTTGGTAGACCGAGAAGTAAAGGGAAAGTACCCCCGAGACGGAGAAAAAGAAAGCGACTATTTTCTTCGGGAAGAATAGGTAATCAACATGCTGCTGCTAAGGTACCCCCGGCCCCTGGGAAGAGAGGGGTTGGTCGACCTCCAAATAATCCTAACAATCCATCGGTTCCGAAAATCGTACCTACTACTCCAACGACTATCTATAGGACAAGAACGGTTGTAAAAGCTAGTTTGGCAGGTAAAGTGAATGCGAAATCAATGAGCAAAGTTGATAAAATTTGTAATTTTTTTCACTCGACCGATCTGATTCATTTTATGGATTTTACAAAATTATTGTATATTCTATGTAAATTGTTTAGCAAAAGCTGAAGAGGAAGCAAACGCTGAAAAATCAATGCATCCTCCAAAGCCGAAAACAATGAAAGATGTCCTCGCGTCTATTCCTGGATTCGGGGCGGGCAGGCCAAGGAAGCGACACTACCGAAAGCTTTCTACAGCAGAGCAGTTGGAGCAAACCAAAAGAGAGGGTCACATAGATTTAGAGACGCCTGGGTCCATATTGACACAAGTCAACTTGAGAACTATTCTGAATAAACACACCTTCTCCCTATTACCTCCGTTGTATCAGTACAAACTGATTCAGTTATTACCTGAAGTTGATGCAATCACAGGACCTGATTCATCCGTAAAGTAAGAGCATAATATTTCTAGGCGGATAACTAGACTTAATCTTAAAAGGTATTTAGAATTCAGGCAATTTTGAGGTCATAATTTTTTAAATTTTTATTAGGCTAAGCAGTTCGGCCTTAAACAATGAGTTTTTTGCGAGAGCATGCGAAGAATGGAAAAGCAAGCTAACTTCGGGGGAGTTTACACCTGAGCAAAAAGTAAAAACGAAACTTGAGGCGGACAGGGAAAGGTTAAAACTGGACCCGTGGAAGGTATAAATAAAATGATTTAAAAAAAATACATGCCTTGTTCTTGTTCATCATATTTAACTCTCCATGAACTTGTTTTTAAGGTAAAACATTTCGAACCAATTTGGGGAACCAAGTCTGCAAATCAATCAAGCTCAAGGCAAGGCAAAGCTGCAGATTCAACAAAGCAATCTGAAGTTTCGTCTACGGTAACTAGTTCAAGTACGGAGAGTGCATCAACTTCCGCTGCCCCGACTGATGAGCGTAAACAGTCTCTACGTTCCTCTCGGCTTTCACCAAGCGTTCCACTTACTGTTGCGGAGCCTTCGGGTAGCCGCGGACAGCCAGACAAACAGGAAAGTAGTGCGGAGGCTTCGGCTACCGACTCTATTCGATCGTCCAGGTCTGACGAGGATTCGACTGATGTTGAGGGTAAAGACAAAGACGAAGAGTCAGAAAGCAGCAGTTGTAATGAGCAAGAGGAGGAAGTTTCGTCTTGTGCCAGAACGATCGAGATCTCGTCAATTAAAAAGATGACCACAACACCAACCGTCTCTCCTTCATTGCCCTCTGGGAAAAGGAGTGGAGATATGGCTGGAGTGGATAAATCTACTCTGGGGACAAAGAAATTGAAGACTGCGGATATATCCGAGGTACCATCACCTTTATCCGTTAAGACGGAAGAAGGAACATCGGAATTGCCGGCTGTAACCATAAAACAAATTGAAGTCGGATCGACGTCTTTAGGAACTCCGATGATCCCCGCGGAGACTACGATTAAGCCAAGTGATTTCAGTCAGCTTCAGAAAACCGATCTGGGTCTCTCACTGAAAGACGTGACTATCTGTGAGGTGAAAGGAGGAGTCCCACCCATGCTATTCCCTGACATGTCAAAATCAAGCCACAAAGATTGAGCCTCACTCCTTACTTAAACCAATTAAATCTGAATGTACCCCGAACCCCATTTCGGTATCAATTTTGCCTGTGGTTGATGGTGCGGTGAAAGTCGAGCCTATCAATAGGCCAGCGAAGGAAAGTCAGGTGGATTCTGTGATGATGAAAGAACTAAGTTTTGTAACTCACTCTAGTGACTTAGTTATAATTCCCTGTACATCTGACGCTAAACCATTGTCGATCAGTGAAACCTCCAAGGTTCTCAAGCAAGGCGGAGTTGTGACAGATCTAACGGCAACGCTGAAGAGGGAACCTATTTCAGTCACTCAGTCAAAGGTCGATTTAGACAATAAAGTGGCGTGCTCTATTTCCCTTCAAGTTCCATTGTCCACCATTGCCCCAGTAGCGGTGGGGACAGGGGCAACGTTACTCCCAATACCCTCGACTGGAACCAGTGCTGGGGGATCTATGCAAGCTGAGCTAAAGTCTCAAAATAACAATACTGTTCTGGTTAATACGGGACAGCATCCCGGTGACAAGCGGATTCATGAGGGGAGACTGGAAGTAAAGGATGAATTACCGGCATGTCTGATACCGCCTGAAATCAAAAGTATTTTACCACCAAGTCTTACTGTAGTGCAATCGGATCCGAATAGGATACCCGTAATGATGAAAATCGAGTCAAGTGCTGTGGCGAGCACAAAATCCTTAGTCACAACGACATCATCTTGCAAATCCATTACTATCATACCTCACACGAGCGCAACGCCAACGGTTAGCACTACATCCATTTATGGTTCTGGTGGTCGTCCGGCAATTCTTCAGCAAAAGCCCATTTTAGTTTCCGTCAGACCTTCGTTTAACATAAGCACGATACCAATCAGACCACAAAATCCAGTGATACTGAACCCAACCACGAATCCGTCCATCACCACTTCCACGAAATCAATTGGCGAAGCGGCATCTCAAGTAAAACAGCAACCGCAACCACCAGTAACAATCAGTACAAGTCCATGTACTGTTGCACCGGCGCAAGATAAATCTACAAAAGCAGTTCTACCCGCACAACCTTCGGTTAACAAACCTACTACTACCACCACTTTAACGACATCCATTACCACGGCTAGCAATGTACCACCTCCTAAAACGGCTATTCCTAAGAGCTCCCCCACCGCAATTACTACGGCCACTATGCTGAATGCCGATGTCAGCATAAAACCAGCCACTCCTCCTCAACCTGCCACGCCTGTCTCGGATTCAAAAAAGAGCAACACAACCACGCAGGTTATCAACAGCAGTACGAGCACGAAAACTAACATAACCGCAGTGGCAGCACCGACCACAGCAGTTCCTACTTCTAAGCCTCCAGAAATTTCCAAGGCGTCCGAGACTCCTGCAGCTTCATCTACGCCCAAGATGACTACGGCAGGCAATCCTGGAATAAAACAAGAATCAACCACGGTGACTTCCGGTCCAACAAAATCGGAAAATCTGGGTAAATCTGTTACAGCCCCGACTATGAGAAAAACAGTTACATCTGCCACTAACGTCCACGTAACATCGACGTCTGTGTCTCAGTCGTCCTCGAATAGTTCGTCGAGCAGTAAAACGATCACTACAGGGATAGGCAAGCCATTGCAGCCCCAAGCTCCGCCATTAGTGAAAACAGAGGTGCTACCAGCTAAACCTACATCTACTACGATTTCAACGACAGTACCATCTACTACTTCATCGGCACCAGTTCCTCCGGGGAAGACGGCTCGGCCTACTGCCCCAGGTGCTCCAACTCCATCACCTCCCTCTAGCTCGACTTCAGCAGCAAAGACAAACGAGAGCTCTTCAATTCCTGATAAAGTTTCTCCGGCACCAGAAAAAGCTTCTCTGACTCAGAAAAACTCTGAAGCAGCAATACCCAAAACAGAATCGGATTCTGACGGTGGCAAAATTTCGACCCCAAAATCTGACACGTTACCAACCACAACAGCTACTGGTGCCACAAGTACAGTTTCGAAAGTATCACTTTCGCAAGCCAGCACCACTGGCTCTGCAACAACTGTAAAAGTTGAGAAACCGGAAACGCCCAATGTTCCACAAATTAAAACTCCCAACTTGTCGAGCATTCCTGCAAACCAGCCGAAAACGCCTGCAAAACAAAACACGCCAACAGCCCCTGCATCAGCACCTAGTGCGACGGCAACTACTAACTCGGCAAGTCAAGCAGAGAAAGTCTCCTCTGTTCTTGACAAATCCTCTGTTACTGTTACAACTGCTACGCCAGTGAAAGTCACTACAGTATTAACAGCCACGCAGCCGACAAGTCTACAATCAACTGCAAAGCCTTCACTACAACAAGAATCGAAGAAAACTATACCAACTAGTGTGGCTAGTGCTCCTCCGACTAAACCGGAAGTAAAAACAACTGGGGAATCGAAATCTTTGCAGACAGCGACAACAGTGGCTAAGCCGGAAGTAAAAGCTACCACGGAATCTAAGCCCTTACTAACAACTGTTGCTAAGCCTGATACAAAGGTTATCGCGGAATCAAAATCCCCACCAATAGCTTTGACTAAACCTGAAATAAAGTCGGAATCAAAACCAGTACCTACTACTGCATCCAAGCCAGAAGCAAAAGCTACCGTGGAGCCCAAACTAACATCGTCAACTGCATCCAAGCCAGAAGCAAAAGCGACCACGGAGTCCAAACCAACATCGTCAACTGTATCAAAGTCAGAAGTAAAAGCTACCGCGGAATCAAAAGCCCCACCAACAACGGTGGCTACTGCTAGTAACCCATCACCAGTGAAGGTTGCGCAAATAAATTTATTACCAAAAGTGTCCGTGTCTAATAAGACCATTCTGTCGACCGCAACAAAGACGGTGCCGACAACGACAACAAAAACCCTACCAACGCCTGCAACAAAGCCGGAACCCACAACCGCAACAAATACCGCGCCGGCAACTACACCGAAAACCTTGCCCACATTTGCATCAAAAACCCTGCCCACGACTACAACAAAAGCAATGCCCACGACTGTAACAAAAACCGTACCGACTGCTGCACCAAAGACCGTGTCGACGGCTGCAACAAAGACCACCAACTCCAGTGCCGTATTGCTCCAGAACAAAGCAACCATTGCAACTACCAAAGTCACTAGCACTCCTCCTCCCTCAACAGCGTCCGTTTCGAAAGTAATGGGACCCTTACCTGGGTCAACGCCCACCTCAACCGTTTCTCTAATCTTGACACCATCAATTTCTGGACATCAAGCTAGTGAGAATGTGCCTAGGTCCACACCATCTCCGTCAATAATAATTTTGTCGGAATCACCAAAACCGACCACAACTTTAGCAGGGTCGAAACTTCAACCGTTATCTACATCGGCTCCACAAGGCTTCGTAATAACACCAGCAACTACAGTCAAAGCCCCGGTATCTGCTCAGAGTGTGAAAGTTGAGAGCTCATTTCCCACTCAGGTGAAAGCACCAGTCGCTCCTGTCAGCACAACCTCATCGACATCTACAATCTCTGCATCCGTGTCCTCTACAACGAAAGCAGGAGCTATACCGCAGTCAAAAACAACCACGACAAGCTCTGTATCCACTACTAGCAAAGCAATCGTGGACGCAGTGAAAGTAACGAAACCACTCCTGGTTAATTCAACATCAACCACGCCATCGACAGCAAGCGCAGTTAAACCTGGCGTTGTTACTACCTTTCAAATATCGGGTCCTCCGCGAGCTCCGATTCAAGTCACTCCGGTGGCATCCCCCATGGTTAGTTCAACCTTGACGGGACCGACTTCCCATGCGTTGATTCGAGTGCAGAAAGCAGTGCAACTACCTCTCCAAACACAGCAGCCTATCCATCTCATGGCGTCCGGGGGTGGACCAATATCAAATCAAGCACCGAAAACATTAACCCTAGTTTCGCAAGGAGGAAAGCCGTTGAAGACTGCCATTTTGGTTTCTCAACCTTCCACGCAATTAGTCAATCAATCCACGGTTAGTAGTGCTCCGTCACAAATAGCGAACAGTAGTAAGACCCAAAAACCCCGTCCAAAAATCAAGCAGGTATGTCCGGTTAGGGCAAATCCTTTTTAACTCTCTTCCGTCGGCTCCTCTTTCTCTCCAAATCTTTCTCCACTTTTTGAGTCGAAAATGGTATAAAGGTCTTTCTCTTCAAGCTCACTCTTTTTGGTAGCGTCTGTACACTTTTCTCGTTCAATTTGTGACTGAACACTGAAATATCTCTTATATTCTCTCATGCACATTAATTTCGTGCTTTCTCAAAAACTCTGTCTTAAACTATGTGTGCTTTACGTTTTAGATGAAAAATCAAAGAGTGGGTAACACTCCTCCTGGACAAATCAACCTAGAACGATCATACCAAATATGCAAAGCCGTCATACAGAGTAGCCCGAATCGAGAGCATCTGCAAAATCAACTTGTAAAGCCTCCCCCACCCGTTGGCAACAAAGTTGATATCAATAAGGCACCTTCTCCGTCTCAAAACATTCAAGGGTAATTATTTTTCCTAGCTAATTTTTAATTATGATTATGACGAATTCAATATTTAATGAAGATCCGGTCATTTTGAAATTTTAGACACCCTATGACTCCAAATATTGGAGATGTCATTCAAATTCAGCGACGTACCAGCACACCCACAATATTACAAGGGCCTTTGACGGGCACTTCGTCAGTGCCGATTTTGAGTGGAGTTCCACCCCATAATAAAGTAATTGTTGCTCACATAACCGGACCAGGAGGAGCGGGAGCACCAGGTCAAATATTAGCTCCAGGCAACTCTGGAAATATGCAGTCACCATCTCCCACCCCCACAGTTGTTCCACTCATTCGCCCGGTACAACCCGGAAGTCCAATAATTGTTAGACCTGCAGTATCAACTTCTCATATTATGGTACGCTCCCCTTAAAAATTTTTTTGTCTCAAATTATTTCCAAAGTGCATTGAAAATTTCCTTGCACAAAAACTTCAAACTTTTTGTTTCCTTTTAAAACTTCAAGGTGCTTATTATTTTTTATGAAACGGTAACTTTTATTTTAATGTTGGATTAAGTTTTTTGGGGACAATGGGGCAAAATAAGATTTCTTTGAAAGTTTTATGACAAGGTTAGAAGGAAGTAGTTTTTTGCACTAATTATTTTTTGAAAGCACCTTCTTCAGACCTTCACCAATCACCCACTAAAACGAGTAATAACAGACTCACTTACTTTTGTATGATTTTAGTTTCTTTTAATCACACAAAATACACACAAATACACATACACACTTGGCTTTTTGAGTATTTTTATGTTTTGTTTGGGTTTTACATAAAACTTATTTTTGCACCTATAAAACGCTCTGTACTCTCTTCTGTTCCTCTGATTTGACATTCTTGTAAAATTCCTATAAAACTATTAGTCACAACCTCAGGCAAATTCAAGCACCACCATAATAACACCGCAGCAGTTGGCCATGATCTTGCAACAGCAACAACAATCTCAAAACATGCAGCCAGGGGGAACAATGTCACTTCCAATCATTTCCGTAAATCAACTCAATCGTCCTGTGACCCGTCCTCCTACCGTAAATAACGCTTCTGCTGGTGTGCAGCTTACTCCGCAACAGCAGTGTCAAGTGTCGACTAACAGCTCTGTCACTGTTCCTTGTTCGCAAGCGCAAATTAAAATCGTGAATCATGGGACAGCACAAAATATCGCGACCCAACTATTCTCCCATTCCCCAAATAGCCTTACCTATCCTGCGTCAAACAGTCCTTCTCCTAAACCTCAAATATTGCAAATTCAAAGGCAGCAAATAACGGGAAGTGGAGGCAGTCCAGGTCCCATCATGAGAATAGGTAGTCCAGGCTCCCCTGCTCAGGTACCCCAAAATACTATTCCTGTTAGAGCGCAAATAGTTACAAGTAACGGCGAAACATTGACAATTCACAGAGGCTCTTTACCATTCAGTGGCCCAGTCACTATTACTCGTCCTCCAGCTCCTCCTCAGCCACAGAACATGAATGTGAATGTCACTCAAATGAAAAGGGTGCAGCAAAATGTGATAGCAATTACTCCATGCCCCACATCAAATGTAGGTCAGATTAACAGTGGAGGAAAGCCTATAGCTGTAGTTGCGCGAGAAACGTCCTCGCCTCAGGCTATGATTAGGGGCTCCCCAATTCGAATAATTCAGAATATTAGGATGAGTGACCAGACCCCCGTCTCGAATGCATCCTCTCCCATTTCAAACAATCAAAATGCGAATATGCTTAGCTCAGTTTCGAATCTAGCAGAATTTTTAACGAGTCAGTTAGCTGCATCAAATATCCGACCTATTTCACCCTTAACAATTGAACAGCCTCCAGCTCCGGCTCAGCAGCCAAGCACTCCACAGAAAACCATTTCTGTGGCTGACACAGTCCTAGATTTTGTCTTAGAAGCGGAAAATAACAGCATTGAAAGTAATAGCTCGGGCAAGTTCATCACGATCAGTAATAGTACGCCGCAACGTAGCACGAATGAAAATAATAATCCCTTGAATGACTTAATTGGCAATGAAATTGTGATGGATCTTCAAGACGTAATGAACACAGGGATGGACGGGCCCTTTAGCATTCTATCAGACGGGGAGCCACCACAAGTGGCTGAGATAGTAGATGTGCAAACCTCAAATGAAATCATTTCTCAGTCCAATACAATCACGGCGAATCGAATGTGTACTACTAATAATAATGTAAGTTCAGGAAGTCTTACCTCAACAGCGAGTGGCGTCAGTTGGACGTCTTCAAATAATACATGTCACAATAATACCTCACCGAAACTTGCAATGTCAATGGTATCTGCCTCAAGCCTTTCCAATTTTATCCCTGTTTCCACCTCGTCTCAACCCCTGTTTACCTTGCCCTCCTCCGCCTCCGCCACTTCAGTTGGGAATAACAACAATGATCACGGGGCTACTGGTAGTAACTCCAGCTCGGGTAACCGAATATTGGGGGTCGGTGGTGGTGGTGGGTTTGCTAATTCATCTGCAGCGAGTACTATGCTGGGTATTCCTGCGAGTAGCAATAATAGCGTCACTATTAGAGCAACAAACATTGATGCTTCTCGACTTTTAAGTACAAGTAGTACTACTGCTACTGGACTCGATGCAAGTCAATTGCTTACACAGGTGAGCTGTTGTATTCCATTCCCTCCTCGTAGTAAATCTCTTCAAATTGAGGCAATTAAGTAAAATATTTACTAAATATAGAAAATGTAAAATCAGTTTTCAGATAATATGTTCCTCAATGTCGTATTTTATTTTCATTTTGTTTTATCTTCCAACCTCCTTTTAAAAGCATTTTTAGCATCATTTGAAATAGGATGCGCATTTCCGTACACGTAAATGATTGAATTGTTCTCTAAATGAATTATGAATTACTTATTTTATTACCAATACAATATGTATGTAGGTATACCTATGTAGATCGGTTCAAATGAAAATTTGGTAGTTCTATTTTTAGCTTTACCGTTCTTTCGGCATGCACATGTAGGATTCAAATGATATACATAGTTCCAGCGTTCGTCCTTTCTTTAAAACTCTCTTTGCTTATCTTCTGGTTTCAGTTTTGCGAAGAAAATATTAAATGCGGCTACTGTTATCTAAATTATCGGTTTTTGTCAAACTTTCAATTTGATTGGCCGAATTGAAGTACCCTTTTTCTCTATCTACTTAACACGAAAAACGCGGCTTGAGGCTTTTGAAGGCAAAACAACGTCTTGTCCAGCTCTTTTGTATTTTGTATTGTGTTTTTGCTTTTTGACTGGCTTGGGTAGCTCTGTGCGCATGCGGAATAAAATGCGAGCAAAAAAGGCTTTGGTTTGAGTTTGATTGTGAATAGCGCAGCGCAGCATTGCATTGGAAAGTGAAAAAGGGAATGCAAAATAAGTATAGTATGGAACGTTTTCTCTGTGAAAAAATGAAGTTATGCGCTTGAGTCATTCTTTCGATGCATGATTTAAAACTTAGAAATAGCAATAAAAACTCTTCCTAATTTATTTATTTATTTACTAACCGTAAAAGTTACTACAAGTTTATACTTATAGCTGCATGTTCAATGTTTTATGTATCATTTCAGACAAACGAGATGAACAAAACTGATTTTTGCTAAAGAAATTACTATCATGCATAATTGTAAGTTGATCAAGCAAAGCAAACATTTTGCAAATTCCCTTGTCATTGTTTAACCAGACTCCTGGAAATAATACACCATCATCATGTGGAACTTCACATAACTCAGGCAGAGTTGTTGAGAACAGCTCCGTCATGGCATTGCCAGTTCCGCCACCTCCATCTTCAAATGGGATGTGTCCCACTGCCACCGCTTGCAGTCCTCAAGATTCTCAAGGCGGAGTACGCCAGCAACAATACATAATTGTTCAGGCAGCTGGGAATAATGGACTTGCAAATTTGGCCGTCCCGACTTCCATTGTCATATCTCCTCATGGTCAATTGATATTGAATGATCAGAGTGGTAAAAGTACGCCGAGACCTTCCAGCGTGTCTCCTAGTCCTAGCCACCCAGGAGGGATTCTAATGAGCTCGCCGCAACATCCTGGAGGGACCATATCGTTTTGTGGTCCTCAGGCTTTGACTCCACAACCTGGGGGTGGTATGACTCTTCAAGTGCCTACCTCGATGGCTTCTGGTGGAGGAAATATTCCTGTTTCAATTGCTAACATGGACTCCAATATGGGACCAGGGAAGAGTGTGCTGCCTACTTTGGAAATTCAGGAAGGCGGAACTGTCAGGGTAAGTCGACATTTACATTCTTTTTAGACTGAGATTCTTTGATAATGGCTAATTGTTTAATTTTTCGATGCAGGTATTGTACAGTGGACAAGCGGTGCCTAATGGGTTACAGCCCCTACCGGGAACTCTGCAACAAGCTCAACGGCAATTTACAATCACGCCGAATAGAGTCCAAGGCATTCCTACAGCCACAATGGGTGCGCCAAGTCCCTACTGTACTCCCAATTGTCCTCCCCATCCACATCAGCACGAGACAGTATCCTCCTCGTTTCCTGGGCAGGGCTCCTTCTCAATATCGAACGTGAACTTAAATCCCATGAACATCAGCAACGGGCAGAACATTGTCCAGGTACAAGTCTCTCAAGCATCAACCACCATGCCTCCTCAACAGACAATAAACCAGGTGCTAAATGTTGGATTACCGAACAGTTCTACAACTAGTCTCCCTGTTACCTCCTCCCAGACAGCAGCAGGGGCAACCTGGAACAACAACAGTGGAGTCCTTCCTGTTTCTTCTCAACAACAACAGCAACAACAACCCCAACCACAAATGATAAGTTTGAATTTAAACGGGTCTGGACCTGGCTCGGCGGCTAGAATAATAACCACGACCCAGCCAGGTCAGCCTCCCGTAATTAGTATACCAGACACAACGCAAAATGGAGGGGAAGGTGGGGGATCGGGTATCGTGGTTACCGGTCAGGATTTCGACTTATTCAACGCTGGAGTGAACAAAGTGTCCAGCATGAATTCATCATCCAGCAGCGGTAGCAGCAGCTCAACTTCAGCCATCATTGCTGCCGCAACGGGTTCCAGTGGCTCTTCTGAAACTCGTCATATTGTCCTCGATGCAAGTGCATTAGGTATGAATGTAGTCTCCGCTCGACCAACTGCTGGATCTTCGGGCGTTGCTGGGACGAATAACATTTCGGCTAGTCAACAAGGATTTCAAGGTGTGATGGAAGAGGTAGGCCAGATCGTTGTCGATAGTGGGGGCAACTGTGTGTGTGACCTTAGCGTTTTTCACAATTCATGAAGCATTTCTTTTCTTTCGTGTGGCCATTAAGAAATTGCATTAAGGTTATATAATTTTTTTGTGTCTTAGCGTAAGATATAGGGTGTAGAATCAAAAGTGTGCATTTAGTATTTAGATTTGCTGATAATTGATTAATATATTGTCCTGAAAAGGTTACGTACTTTAAGAAAAAGCATTTATTTTTGTATATTATTTCAGTGAATAATGTGGTAATTTTAAGGGATCGAATAACCATTAACTTTTATGCAATTTTGAATGAGTGAAGTTCTGAGATGTTGAGTTTTTTTTGTTGCAAACAAATAATTTTATAAAACAGCTTTCTTAAAGTTTTAGTATGATCGATTACAAACAAAAGCAGTACTTGACACATGTCAGTGAAGAAATCCACACCTTGCCTTTATCTTTATGCAGTTTAAAAAGTTTAATCACTAAGTTAATAATTTAGTTATTATTATTAGTGAATGAGAACCGTCTTAACCTCTTGAAGTTTTCGAGTGGCAAACAAAAGTATTATGCATGATTTAACGAATTTATCGGATAGAAGCATCCTCTACCTTTTTAAGCTTATATTTCAAATGTTACACGGTGTATACACACTTTCAACAATAATGCCAAAACCGGGTGAAGAAATGGTATTACTAAAAAAAAGAATTTCAACATTTTTTGAATCATACAGCCAAAAAGATGTTTTTAATCCAAGGCGAACGAATACTATGCTATAATTATTCCTATATTTACTTATCTATGGCTAACCACTATGCTAAAGGGATTTAATGAACACGGATATTAATTACTTTTTTGAATGAATATGTAAGTCTTAAGCTGTGAAGTAACTGAAATCATCAAATTATGTGGCTTTTAAAATTAGGAAGGCAATACGGTAAAAAATATTGTGACTGTGAAGGACAAGTCCGGTGAAGATATAGTTTTTCCCTCAAAGAGTAAAACCAATTTTAACGTCTTTTTTATCATTTCCTTCCTTTTTCTATTGCACTTTAATTGTTGCTAAAATGTACAGTACATTGTAAGTTGTAAGGTAAAGTTAAAGTTATGAATTTTTATTTCGATTATCAATTCTTGTTTTTTACTCAAAGTCATGTCAAAACTGACGGTCTCTTTTTTAACTGTCACTTTTCCCTATTTTACTCAATTTTTAAGCATCTCATTACTTTTACTGAAACTTATTTCTATCATTAGATAAATTAACGTATAAAAGTGCGATTTTTTGAAACAAAGAAAAGGCATTTAAATGGCTTCAGATCACATCGCCTAAATACAAGTATGTCACACGTCAACAAATGAAACTCACTTTATGCATTGTAACCATTAACTGATAAATACGTTTAGATATATTGTTTACAGTGATTGTTTTTTAGAATTGTAAGTAAACCGTTTGAAGTACCTAACGATTTTAATGAAAGCAAATAATTCTTATTGTGGTATATCTTGTAAACATTAGTTAAATAATCTGACGATGAGACGTTACACGGAAGTTTTAAACTAAAAAATCACCCTCGAACCAGTTTTAGAAACTTTTATCATAAATATCACGCAAACACAGGCAAATTTGTAAATAATGCATTCATATTCATATTGGTTAAAACATTAAGACTTAAGAAGCTCGCCGGTGTGTAAAACTATATTTGAATTTGTAATTAAGGAAGCCTAATCCGCTATGAAGAAATCTATTGCAAATATATGCCTACATTATATGATATATCTAATTATAATTATTAATTTTAAAATTAAAATATATTATGAAAAATGCAGGAAGGTCTACTATGCTAAATATATAAATGTTGAAAATAGAGAATTCCCAGAAAAGAAGTTATATCCACTTATAGTTTTAACGTGTAAAGAAATTCTTCATGACAAAATAATATTATGTAATGAGTATATCACGCAAAAAATAAAGAAAATGAAACCGCATAGAAGAAAATACTTAAAAGCGTTTTCTCGAAATATATTTTATTGACCTTTGTTCTGTACATATCAGAGTTTTAAAAATTCTAAATTTAAAAAAAATAATTAAGAAGTTAGCTTTCATAAAAAAAAGGAACTTGTTCACTTTTAAGAAATGAGCACTGAGCGATACGTATTATTTCACTTCCCCTCCTCCTCCAATTGTTTGTAAATGTTTTGTTTGAATTTCTAATCATAATATTTTATGATTTCACATTATCGTATGAATAATTTATGAATGCGGAAACGTCCCCTCCCGTTTCACGAGATGATTGGCGACAAACTCCTCCTCATTCGCGGCAGGTATCACGAAGAAAGGATCTCCTCGAACGGGGTTGTACACTAGATAGCCGTACTTTGGCATATCGACTTTTGTCGGTGCTAACGCTGAAGCCGCTCCCTGTCCCTGCTTTATAGGAACTCCTTTACTCGGCTTCCAAATACTTTCGATTGTATTGTCGATATTGAAGTTGAATAGGGGATTGTTGGCTAAAGCATTGTAAATGTTTGGAATGTATGAAGTGAGCTTGGTGAGAATGTCCTTTGGAAAGTACCCGGAATTGGGGTATGATGGATCAGCAGCAGGTTTAGGGAGTGGAATATAATGAGGTTGGTGTGGATTGTGATGATGATGATGTGGTGGTGGCAAAGGGTAAAACTGATGTGCCACCGGCTTAGTATTGTGCTGAGGAGGGGATGAAAGATAATGATGGTTGATAAGGTAGTGACCACCCTTATCGTAAACCGATTGAGACATGTGAGGTAAATGATTAAGGTATTGAAGAGATGGTTCCTCGAATTTTAAAGGCGGTGACTGATGGGAATTTTTATGAATGTCTGCAAAATAATTTGGAGGGTAATGGGGATACGGGTTTCCAGCTGGAGCTTGTGCAATAGGGAAGATTTTCTTTGGATTTCTTTGTTTGATCTCATTCCTCGTTGGTGTTTCCAGCTTGTCTAGAATTGATTTTGGCGGTGAAGGATGAGCTACCGAGTTATGTAGTGGTGGAGGTGGTGGAGGAACAAAATTATGAGGTGAAAGGTATGGGTCCTGAGGAGGCGGAATTTGTGCTGGTTCTGGGGGATATCCGATGGGATGAATCACTTTCGGTTGAAACTTGGGAGAGTAAAGACCTCCATGGAAATCGAAGCTTGCCGGTCCAAACAGTTGACGCTCACGAAATGCTGAACTGGATTCATCGGATGGTTGAGACTGATGAGATTCGGACGCGGGATCATTTCTATCGATGCTGGAGCTGTCCCAAGGTAAAATTTGCGAAATGGGAGAGTACGGATTGTAATTTAAAATTCTTGACGTCTTCGCATTTTCTGAGGATCTCTCGGTTTCTTTTTCTGGAAGTTCGGAAGAAGTGGAGAAAATTTTTGAAATGTTATGCTGTAAATGAAAAAAAAACATGGAATCTTAATTAATACACTCATTCTTTCGTCACCAGAAAAAGATCAAATCTTGTACAGATAACTATTGATAAATAAGAAAAGTATTTACTACTTACCATAATTATGTAATGTGCTAGAACAATAAGGTCAACGAAATCTACGTGCGATAGTGCGATTTATCTATTTCTACAAACAATACAGTTAGAATTATCCTTTTCAAAAATGTGTAATATATATGCATAGCTACATTGAATGTTAGTGTGCACACAAAGGCGTGATATTCATATTTCAATATTATGTGTGATGGTATGGAATTCGATTAAATTTTCCTGTACTTACGCTAACAGAGACAAGCTCTTTAGGATGAACATTCGTCCAGTACGTTTCGAAGTCTTTCAATACTGTGGCTCTAGAAAATCCAAATAAAAATCAAATCTAGAAATCGATCACAAAAGGGAACATGTCATACCTAATTAAAAAGTTTTCTCTCGAGAACTTACATCACTTTAACTGGACCTTCGTATTTCTCCGGTGCTCTCCAGTAAACTGTTATGCTCTTTTTATTTTTGTTATTTTTATGATGAATAGCGTTCTGAAGCACAAAAACAAAGCCAAATTCGTTTAAGGAAGACAATTCTTTCATGGGAAAAATGAGCATGTCATGAAAATTTGTGTGAGCTTGAGCTTACATCTTTTGATTTAAAGCAACTATGAGTGGCGGACTCATTCTCATCAGGACTCAAGAACGTTCCAATTGGCTTTCCATCTTCATCTCTGACTTGAACATAGAAACCTTTAAATGTTGCTCCTTTCCTGCCAATTATGGTTACTGAAATTAAAAAATTTAGCCGTTAGCTTTTATTTCACTCCCAGGTATTAAAGAAATTAATATTAAATATTGGTCAGAATTCTACTTTCAAGTTTATTTCCTCCTTTCACGTCATCCTTGTCAAGTGCTATTCTATACGGAGCTGGAGTCTGCTGTGGACGTGGACCATGACCTTTCACAAGGAACAAAATGAGTATATAACAAAAATGCCTAATTGCATCTACAATAACAAATTACGAATGATTGCATTTACCTGGAATCATTTTACTGCAGACATCGGGGGATTCAGGTACTGAATTTGGATAACCGACTACATGCTCATGTTTTAAAAAACAGAGGAGCAGAATCGGAATAAGACCACGCCTCATGTTTGACGGCAAAGCAGCGACTTATCTGCAATGATGCAATATGCAATAATATGACAAAAAGAAATTTACGAAAATTTAAAATATCATTTATCATATCATTTGAAGTGCGTAATACTGATCATGTCACAGAAGCAAAGTTTTGATGATATGTTTATCAACCAACGACTTTACTAATTACTAGCATTTTCTTGGAGTTTAATATATTATTCAAGTCTGTGACTGATACTGATGCCACCATAATGATGCGTCTTCTTTTAAAACGTCATGAAACTAACATCTTGAAAAGCATATTATGCCACTCAATCATGCCACGACACACTACATACGTATCAACAATGCACTTACTCAAATGATATGCAAAAACAAACATGTTGGTCCTGAAGCCCCAGTTTTAGTTGAAAAACAATATCATTACAACAGTCGACTATGATATAGGTACTTCTATAAAAAAATAGTTTGGAGTGTAAGTCATTAGAGTATAAAAATGAACAATGAGAAATAAAGGAAAGTAAAATTTGAATTTGTTTACAAGAGAATTAATGTTCGCAGTAGACTCTAGTCTAAAGCGAGATGCTAACAAAGACTTTTAACATGAAAATAATTTTCTTTGTTCCTCTATCCGTGTCGAATATTCTCATATGTATTATGCATCTGCAAGGTGAACAATGAGGAAAAAGTGACAACAGAAAATTGTCTGCTTGACGAAAATGTGTCCTCCCAAAAATGTATCTATAAGAATCTTGTGAAAAACGCAAACTACCAGGTTGTCTCGGTACGAGAGCTTCGAGTATCCTTTCTTTATGTCATCGCTTGTTAGCATTAGAATTCTTAGCACTATCCAAATCCCAATTCATGTAGCCGAAATTAAAATCTTGTCTAGATCATTAATAGCAAGAAACGAAATCTCAAGAATATTTAAGACTCTATCAAATTGGTTAATTTATTTTATTAAAAAAATTGCCAACCATGTACTTATGCATCGACCATTCATTGATGCAGATTTGAGTCAAAATTCAACTTTAAATTCCATCACTGAATAGAAAAACTAACGACAAAGATGAAACGAAGAGAAGCCGCCTAAATAGGTAGTCATCGTCTCGCTATAAGAAATTCCATGAAATGAGCCAGAAGTTTCGGACGAATCTCTATTTGCATGGTATGAGCATTCAAAACCGGAATGAGAAGCTTTCTTCGTCTCGCCTACCTATGCGCACATTTTTTTACTGTATCTCAGGATGCATCTCAGCATCTAAAGTTTCATGATTTTTTTTACAAAGCAACTTGGGTTTAAGTTTTTTGACCTCCAGGCAGATGGTCAGTAACCTCCTACATAAATATTAGCAGTATCTGAGTTTTAAATAATTTTTTTAATGAAAATACGGAGTTAGTTTTAGGAAGGAATTAACAAATTAGCTATTACAAGTTCATTTAAGTTGTAAGTAGTTCTTCAAAAATAAAATAACTTTATGCATAAGAAACTTTTTTCTCCAATTCATGCATATAATATGCATCCAATGTGATGATAATTTAATACATTAACTTATGAAAAATTAAGAACTTACAGTCTTTGGTTCCAATTATTTCCTCTTTAGAGATTCATCAAAATGCACCAACAGAAATAATCCAATCGTTGTTTTTAAATTCAATCGTTTCACGAAACAGAACAGAACTAAAAGCTTTGCATGCAACTTTTATGATGTACAGCAGGCTTGCTCGTTTAGATAAGTACATACCACAACCACAGTACCACACACGCGCAAGCACAGTCTTTTTACATTCGCATTCGTGATCGTGCTTCTTGAGAAGAGGGATGACTTTTAGAGACTAAGCGTTTCTTTCCTAATGCAGCGTGTTTTTCTTTTGAGAAATAAATGTTAAATCGAAGTTAGTACATAGTAAGAATACGAGATTCATTGTTCACCTGAAAAGCGTCAGAGATGTGATGTGATGCGTGTTTTCTTTCCATTTTATCCATTTTGTAAGCTCAACATTAGGACTGTCAAGAATGAAAATGAAACCTTGCTCAGATCGGAGCAACAGCTTAGCGCTTATCTGCATGATGATGCGTTAATAGATCTTTCAAAAAATGTTATTTATTTGAAATGTTATTAAAAAAAATTATATATTATCTGCTCATGTGACAAACAATAATGAAACGCTTTTGTATGGCCTTTAAATAAATAATTAAAACTTAAAATGTCCTTGTTCATTACCTGCTATTACTTAAAATAATATGCTAAACAAAGTACCAAAGATGCAGATACTAAAGGTTTTATTAATCACATTTCGCATAAAAGTTACAACTAATCCAAAATAATAAATATTCAAAAAGTCAAAAGCTTAAAAGTCACGATAGTGAAAGCTTAACACAAACTGAGATTCAACTAACTCAAACACTTAATATGTAAAATATTTCATCCATTTGGGCTAAAGTAGTAAGCTCTTATTTACACCCTTGCTAAAGATATACGAAGCACGGAAGGAAAAGGAAGGCCTAGACACATGCACCGACGCACAACGCACCAATGTCCAAGCTCCTCATAAAAGTTCCCATGACTTCCTCTAGTCACAACAAATCCAGCATCGGGTACGGCTATTTTCCAAAGTCCCCGACGAACAACATGATGAGCTCAAACAGAGATGCATGCATGCAGTATCAGCAATATAATGTGAAATGAAAATGTCAAAATACTTTGTGTCTAGTGGTCATACAATTTTGAAGTTTTTCTTTCAAAGTCTAAGAAAATAAACATAACAGTTAACAGCATTCAAATGCACACAATTATTGAACACAATGAAATCCAGCAATGACTTCTTTGTCCGTTCCAAGCAACCAGGTCCAAAGACATCCCGAAAGCTTGTAAAGGAGGACAGTTTGGATAGGGCAAACGATAATTACGACTCTAGTGCGATATCTTCACCAACTGACCATAGGAAGCAGGGAGCAGCATTAAAAAAGACAGCCTTCACATTCAGTAGTCCCTCTCATGAAAGACGTAAGTCTTCCAAGTCCAAAAATGTGTCTGAGGAAGAAGAAGAGGAACGGGAAGACTCTGAAAATGACAACTATTTTGAACCTTGGCAAAGTCAAAAGCATCCGCAACCACATTCATCCAAAAAAGTTTCAAAAACCCACCACCATCACCACCACCGTCCACCTTCTTCCGTAGCTGGAAGAGCAAGTCGTTCTGATCTTGCTAGCAGCCAGCGCAGCTTCAGCACGGAAAATGATTATTCAGATGACGCTGAAAGTGTGGACAGGCGAAGTGGATACAGCAAACGTGATAGAAGGAACAATAATGATGATGTTGAGGAGGAGACGGAATCTGGGTCGTTCGTTACTGTGGCTGATGATGCTCCGCCGATACAGAAAAAGACCTCTGCGGATCTGTTGGCAGAGGAATCATCGCAGCTTTTGTTGTCACAGGGTCTCAACGAAGGGTAATAAGAAGCTCCTATGAGGTCATCTAATCTCTCGTCACATTCATCCCAGACAGAAAATGATTTAAATAAAAGCAACTTTATCTTTAATTGCAGAAGTTTTTGGAATGTCCTGACTTATGCAAAACCCAGGCATAAAACAAAAGAGGAGCTGGAGGAATTGTCGAAGTTATTGTTTTATCCATCGACATCCCCAGGTATTTACGCAAATGAACCGAATGAGCCAGATATAAATTATTATTAGAATTTTAGGCTTAATTTTAATTTGATTATGACTATGATACTGTTGCAGTAAACGCAAAAGAGAAATTGAGTGATGTAGAAGCTCGAATCGCTGAACAAGAGGGAATTTATGCTGGCGAGCCCCTGAAGCTTCCATCAAAGAACTTGAACAGATTAGAATGCCGACTTTTAAAGGAAAACGCTCTGTAAGCGTATCTGTGATATAGTTGAGATATGAAATCAATCTGTAAATAAATGAAAGAATTTTCATTTCGATGATTTTTAGGGACTGGTTCGGTCCAGATGGAAAACTAGTGGGGTATTCTGATCCGATTCGGAATGAACCTGTCAAATTATGTCACAATGAAGCAAAAGAGGCTGAATTCCAAAAGCGGATTGTTTTTGTACCGGTGAATGTTTAGAAAAGCCTTGCCTTTAAAGATTTGCCAATGGATGAATTTTATTTTTAAAAGCCTAAATCCATGCATATAGGCGCGGTTAGATCCATTTCAAGAACTGCAAATCGATCCTCGTCAGTCATACGAAATGGTCCTGGAACTCGGAACGGTCCAATTCACACATCACCCTTATTTCAGCAAGGAGCACGTGTTAGCATCCAGGCTGGAGGAAGCCTATTCAGAGTATACCACGAGAACATTAATGAGGCTGACGGAGAGAGCAACAAATAAGATGAAGGCCCTGAGGGAGGCGATATCTCACACAAAGGAGGCATATCGTAATTCCGAAGAGCAACTGGAAAACAGTCAGAGCACGTCGGAGCAAAAAATACTAAAGGAATCTTTGGTGACTCTGAAGGAGAGAATGCGAAGCTATCGAGCAGAAATTCGAAGAACTAGCTTGGAAAGGGACCAGGGCTATTGGGATGATCGATCGTCTTTGGTTACTGTTCTAGAGTTGTGGAGAGAATTGAAGAGTCAAAGGCGAGCTCAAGGTACGGAAATCATTTTCATGTGCGGATCAAATTGAGTCATTTTATACTGAGAAGAAAATAACTTCAACTGTTTTGCATAAATTGGCCTTCGTAGGCTACACTAACACAACTTTAAAGCTGAGCATCTTGGAAATACCCGTCGACCCTAGGGAGGATATGCAAGCATGGCAAAGAGCCATAGAAGAGGAATTTAATGACCTCAAGGAAGAGTTTGACGAAAATTATGAAAATGAAATGCAAAAATATAAGCATGGCATGCAAAGGTTTCTTGATGCCAAAAGAAAGATGAAACATTCAAAAATGAAGCAGAGACAAAATGCAAATGAGAGCGACTCTGAAGACACAATGACGGAAGGACAGCATGTCAAGAAGCCAACTCCTCCACCAAAGTTCGACCCTGAAGCTACCATGAAAGCGATAGAAAATCGGTATGATTAACACATATTTAATTAATAGATGAACAAATCAAGAAAAATGCTTAAATAGTAGTCTTCATTACTATGTAATTTATAAAACAGTCACTTGGACCTTAGAAGGCAACCTGGGGAGCCAATCTTGAAACTAGAACTTTTACGAAATGTTCCAATAACTCCAATTAATCAGCTACCGGAAGGGTAACTGTCAATATTAAAATTAATGTGTGCTGTGAAGCAAGATGTACTAATTCAAATCAAAACTTTTTTCGCCTTTCAAGAAGCAGCAAAGAAGAACAGCGTAGGAAAATGCTGCAAAAGCTTCAACTTGAGATCAAGATTTGGTTCAATGAAAGGGAAGTAAGTAGAAATCGCTGAAATTCTAAAATAAAGGTTCTTCCCAGGATTATCAAAGCATATGAATGTAAATGAATTTTTTAAAGGTTTATTTGTCAAAGCCAAAGAGCATTCAAGCCGACTTCAGCGGATTTTTGGGTCTCTCCATCCCAATCAGCATTAAGGAATGGCCGGAAACTTTAGAAGTTGAGATAATAGATGCAGCAACAAAAATCAAATCTGACCGCATTAAAATTGCACTTCCTGATAGGTACACAAATGATAATCCATAAAATCCATTAATGTTAGGTCTAATGAGTAGAACGCAAACTTTAGCTAAATCATAATTTTC